>SNQJ01S0190397.1:0-18105 GCA_010110895.2 Picea sitchensis
TGCAATGCACTTTGGTTGTCTTTCACAGAGAGGCTATCTACTTCATTATGGCACATGCAAGTATGAGATGGAGTTGGTTTGACAGATCAACTCTGCTATTTGACCTAGAAAATTAACTATGCAATCCACACTTCTGAAAGGGAAATCACACATCAATCATCAAGACATAGCATAGGTAGTTCAATAGTCAATATACTGAGTATGCTGTGGTTCACAATGTGCTATTGTGAACTTCACTAGTTCTCCTTCAAATATGTCTGACTACTGCTGCCAACATTCATGTCTAAAAATCAAATTCATAAAAACAGAGCATATGCAAAAACAGGGCGAGTAAAGATCTCTAAGCAATCATATAATGGAAATCCTAGTCTAAACTGTACTGTTATCATCTAACAGAGTTAAAGCTTCAGCTAATTTAACATTTACACTATTGGAAACAAATGATAATGCTAATCTACGAAGATGCTGACCTTTGTTGGGCGGTGGGCCCTTGCCGCTTCAACAGGTCAGCTACTAGAGTCTACAGTAAGCTTGTTTTCAACCCACACATTACTCTCACTCAAATCTCAAAACATAAAATCAAACTTTTGTTAACAACTCAACTCATATTCAATCATAGACAATCAAGACATGGAGATAAATGACATTCTCCTATTAGTCTTCACTCAGAATATGTTCTGCAATATCACACGCTGCTTCACATGTTGGTAATATGCTAACTCTCCTTCCACCATCCTTGCCACAACTATTTAAATAGTCTTAGTCGTGAAACACAAGGAGGTGAAGTGATTTGCAAATCAATCAAATGTTTAAATTTAATTATTTGGTTACATCTTTTAGCTTCATCCTCATGACACGAAGTGCATGAGGATGAGGCAATCAACAAACTATTCTAACATAGCATTGCTAAAGAAAATAAACATCCACTAATTGTCTTGGGCGATCTGGAGCTAAACTTGGTACATTCGACTCTCTATATTGGTACCGGGTTGTGATAGGTAGATGGTACCGGATCACAACAATGCGCAAATGGTGGTACCAGATCACGACAGTCCACGACCGTTGGTACTGGATCGCAATAGATGAGATTTAGTACCGGATGCGTTTGGTACCAGATTCAGACAGTGGCAGTCTTGGTGCACAAGTACCGGATAGCTGAGCTAGTACAGGAAGGCTGGATTTATCTAGAGGTCAAAGATTATACATGGCAAATTGAAGCATTAGTACATGAAATTTTTAATTCCCTAGCTCAATAAACCACAAAATGCATGAATTAACCATACTTTACCTTGTGACCTTATCACTGGCTAATGGTAGCGTTCTTGTCATTCACCCAAGCTTAGGTAAGCCATAAAGGTATAGATGAGGAGTATAATAGGGTAATGGGGATGTCAATTTCGGGTCTCAACAATGACTTCTCACTTTTCATGCTTTGTCTCCTCGTCTTACGTGAATCCTAGTTTTGGTTCTGGGGGCACGGTGCCTCCTTATTTTCCCTTTTCATTTGGTGGGGGTCATATCCCTCAATCAAATCCTACAGTAAGAGGTTTGAATCCTCTTTCCTCTAGACCCAATCCTAGATTCACTTTTCCAGGAGAAAATTCTCAAATGGGTTATCCTTCTACTTCTTACATCCCATCCATCTATCCTTCTTCTGCTATGCTGGTTCCCACGAATGCTTTTCTCAAGGAGAACCTCTCTCTGTCCTCGGGTGTTTCATCTGGGGGTAGTTATTTTTATAGTATGGGCAACCCCTTGAACGAAGTTACTTTGTCTGGGGGCAACATATATCCTCACATGAGTAACCCTTATCATGTCGCTTTCTCCTTGCAAGCGGCTTCCTTGGTGATGATGCCCTTACAACCTTTTATGAATCAGTTGGGAGGAGGATACTACCCTACCGGGAAGAGCCATGGTGTATACCAGAACCCTTCTTGGCCTATGATCTCTCAAAACCAGTCTTTCCCGGGACCATGGTCTCATATGTCGTAACCAATCACTGCAAGTCATGCTGGAAGCACAAGTCTAGTGACTACAAGTCATACAAGAATTAAGTCACCAACCTCTGCAAGTCATGTTGGAGACCTGAAACCAACCTCTGCTAGTCATGTTGGAGACATGTCACCAACCTCTGCAAGTTACGATTGGGGCAAGCAACCAACCGCTGCAAGTCATGTTGGAGGCATAAATCTAGTCACTGCTAGTCACACTGGAAAAACATCACCAACCTCTGCAAGACATGTTGGAGATAAGCTACTAGCCTTTCCAAGTCATTTTGGGAGCATGTCACGAACCACTACAAGTCCTGTTGGGTGAATTGATATGATTGAGAAACCTAGATGTATAGGACATAAGCCCAAGTTCCTTTGTAGAGTTTTCAAAGGAGATCATCTAACTCGTTTGTTTTATGCTACTGCTGTGGTACAAGAAGTGCGGTCCTTGTCTGATAGCCCTTCAGGTTTCAAGTCATATTTGGTTTCCCAACAATCTAATCATTCTTTGGTTGATAGAACAGTCATTTTGATGCAATATTTGGCCGACACAACTCCTTTTTTGGGGAGTGATCCGTCTCTTGACGATGTTGTTTCACATCCTGTTCAACTAGCGGTCGTGTCGATGCAATCTTCAACCGAAACCACTCTTCTTTTGGGGAGTGATGTGTCTCTTGACCATGTTGTCTTGCATCCTATTCAACCAATGATTGAAGAAGTGGTCAGGCCGATGCAATGTTCAGTCGATCCTACTCTTCTCTTGCAGAGTGACAAGTCTAAGGAAGTGACATTGCCGATGCAATTTTCGGTCAATCCCACTTTTCTTTCGGGGGGTAATGCGTCATTCAACCATGTCCTTAGCATTTCTAGTTCTGTACCTTTTGAACAAGGGATCATTCCACTTCTTCGAGTACACTCCCTCCAAGTCCTAGGATGGTTTCCTATAATTTGAATGATCTTGTAGAGGCTCGCCTTCCTTCTTCTGCACCCTTCCAGATAATGGGCATTCTTCAATGTATGGTAGATGAAGGATTCTCTGTAAGTATTCTATCCTCCTCGGCTTGGCAAGATTTGGGTTCTCCCAAGCTTGTGTCAGCTACCAATGAGTTGATGGATTTCGACAGTAGACCTGTATGGGAGCCCTGGCCTCCCCCATTATATGTTGCTTAGAACAAGATCCTAGAGTCTTAGTTAATCTCTTTTTAGACTCCAAAAAATGAAAAAGATTGTCGAGTGAACTTGTCTCTTTCACACTCGTTAAATGGTTTTGAAAGGACATTTATTTTGGTAGAAGTTTAACCCTTTTCCGGACCAAGTAGACTACTTACGAAAAAGGAATACTCTAGTCGCCATTGGCTAGAAGAGTTCTCTTGGGTATTATTTTATACTTTTTCTGGCCTAGGGGACTAACATCTACGAAAAAGGACACTGGTTGAGTTAAGTTGTAACTGCATCCCATTATCCTTCTTGCATTATTGAGCCTATGGATGGCTCCTGCTTTCTCGTTATAGGCATCTTGCCCCAACAATTCTCATCACTATCCAAGCAATGCCTTTCATATATCCTTTGCAACTTGACACCCTTTATCCATAGAGGAAACATCCCCTTGAGTGTCCATGCCCCGCATGAATTCCCTTGCATTGAGCATAGGTATCTTCCACTGCTTGGAACTAGTTGATTATTCGCGACACTCGTTTCCTCTCCTATATCATAGGATTTCCTTGACTATGAAAAAACCAAAAAATGATGGGCGGGAAAAAGAATATTATCTCCTATCGGAAATAGTTGTGTCACTTTTGAACAGAGCACAAACTCTTGAGTCCATTTCTTCCAAGGTTTGGGTTTAGCATGAAATAAGGAAGTTGAGCTCATTACTTATAGTCTACTCTTCCAACTAGTTATTCTTCCAGTCCCTGTGGAGAGTTTGTAGATGCCTCTTGTGTCACAAACTTTTGTCAATGATCAGTGTTAAGTCTATGCTACCTGAGTTATAAATATGTCTCATGCTCTTGTTTGAAGGAAGTATAAATCATGTGTCAGCCACTCCTCAGAATTCTTGACTTTGCATGTCGACGATACCCTCAGTGTATATCAGAATCACATGAAGTTGTTTTCCTACCTTGCACCCTAAGCCTACTTTGATCATTGGTAGGTAACCTTGAATCCAATAGATGGCATCTCCTCAGTGGTCGTTGACTGGGCGATTTCCCTTGTGGTCGATGAAAAGAAATCTATCCACACATTGGGATTCATGCCATGTCTTGGATTCCATTATCCCTATTGGTGGTTTCCTCGCCTTTATCGACAGTTTTCCTCATTGGCTATTATTCAGAGGGTCTCTTTTGTGTACTACTTGCATATGGTGCATGCGAGAGACGCACATGGTCATTGGTTCGTGAACATCCTATTCATCCGAGCTCCTCCTAATTATCAAGATATTGCTTTGTACCTCCCACTGGATGATGAGAGATGCCTTAATGCTCTCCTTTCAGTGGGTCTCCTTCCATCGAATTCAGATCATCTATTCTGGAATCAAGATATAAAGTTCTATGAGTACCTAGAATATTACAGTCATAAGTGGCAGGTTCTCCCGCCATCGACAGTTGGGAATACATCAATGTATCATGATAGATGGATTCTTCAAGTGTTTGATCTCAACACCCTTATTCATACTTGTTGAATGTACTCGGTGCCTTGAAACCTACTTTCATTATCGGTGGGTTGTCTCACATTTGTTAAGGATATACCTTAATGTCTGGTAATCAAACGAAGTCTCATTATGCTCGACTTCAATTCCTCTATTCACATAATGTGGACTTGCACCTTCGACAGATAGTGTAGAATACCTCCAGTTTACAATAGTAACACCCCATATCTGCTGATGTCTTTCATTGGACCATTACCTGTATGACTTCAATGATCATGGAAGATCAGATTGCACTCCATTGTATATAGATATCTTTGGTTGATTTTGAGACTATAATCCACCGTGTCTTGTTTGTGATGATGACAACCTATGGCATATGTTCACTTTGTATTGCCTATTCATGACCATGAACAACTATTTGATATATATCCACATGGATCCGCAGTGTAATTCATATTGGCAGCCATGTGTAAAAAGTAATTATGAATTGTAATATTCTCATGATTAACTAGTGCTTCTAACTGAGTCTTCATTACTCCACTTTTGTGAATTATAATGTATTTCGGCCATTGCAGATATTCTTTTGACCTCACACATCAGGGGGAATCTTCTATAGTATATTTTGGTACAATCCATGCATCTTACTTTGATGGCCTTCTGTTTCCCTATGCAGACTTCATTTCCCATTTTTGATCACTCCAGAGCTAAAAATACACATTTTTGTCGATGTATGTGACCTGCCAGTTATACAACTTGCATATGTAAACAAGCTGGTCCATTACAACCCGCATACATCGATTTTGGTGATAAAAAAAATGCGTCGGGTTTCCATGCCATGTCACGAGATATATGACCCTTGACCTTCCATATACTGGAAACACTCCAACTCAACCCTTCAATTCCATTTAGAGAATATAAATTGAGCCATATATAAGCTTTGAAGGGATTAAATACATGATAGAGAGCAAAGACACTCTGGATAAATTTCACCTCAATTGAGTGTGCATCCCTTTATCCTTGAAAGTCTGAACTTCTTGTGTTCAACCCCCAAGCTCTTCCTATCTTGATATGTAGAACTTCATTGACTCCTACTTCTTGTGAAATTGCCTTTGTGGAGGATTGAGGTGGTGGAGGCCTAGCTGGAGGGACTTAGTTTCTCGGTTCTGATATGTGTCTTTATAAAAGTTTGTCACCTATGTACTTTTGTTGATTACATTAATATAAATAATATTTTTCTCGTCGAATTGATATCTTCCAAATATTTGTATTGCTTTCCATGGAGGTATTTGTTATGTATGTTAATGGATTATGCTAATTTATATGCTAACATTATATATCATTTCCACATGCTTGTGTATCTTGGTTGTTGAGGACAAGTTGCAGGTATAAATATTTGGGTTGCGTGCTCAATGATGGTCTTCTTCGGATGTCTGGACAAGGTAGGCTTCTAGCCTTCTCTTGTTAGCATTTCATTTRTATAGATACTTGAGATTAGAGTTGATTTCTGGGTGTCGTTCTGTCTGTTGTGGTTTGCTCCTAGCCATAGAAATATTTTCCTMGTAACAAACATTGTTAATCTTCAAAAGAGAATGAAATGCTAACTAATCACTAAMTTAACATGCAAAGKACTAAATAAATTGCAACAAGGTCCTTGATCCATCTTGCATGGGCCCTACCCAAGAAGCACAAGTGTTGGCGTGCAATGGGCAGACCCGGGGTTAATCATTAATAAACCAACAAAACCTTTAGACACTGGCCCTTTCAACATCACCTGCAAAGCAAGTGAAGTCTCACCCGAGGCATCTAGAGGGGCTATAGGAACCAAGGTTTTGTAGTGATGAGGGGAAGTGAGGCATTCAACATTACCATGCTATGTATTATCCATTCATTTAATGTGTTCATAGTTTCTGTTACTTAACCTTATCATTCAATATACTTATGTGTGTGACATTACTCCACTTAACATTCCTTCCCTCAATGTACAACATTATGACAACATATATGAATAATAACACATTCAAAATACTAAGTTGTCATCACTATGGAATATCAGTAACATGTTCATGATACTAAACATTCTATGCTATCCATAACACACACATAACATCACATCAAGACACAACTTTTAACGTGGTTCACCCCAATCTGGGCTACGTCCACAACAAATGGCTTCTTATAGTAGTCATTTATAGTCTTCTTATAGTTGCGCACTATGCTTACAGAAAGATGAAACAATAACCATTACTAAAACTTGCCTTGATCGTTCTGCTACAGTGTGAGCCTCACTCCTCAGTCATACCTCAAAAATCTTCCTCAAGAATTCTCCAAAACTCTACCAACTCAAAAGAACTCCACAACATCAAAAATCTCTGAACTCTTAGAACTATTTCTACCCAAAAATCCATTACAATTTATAGTTTTACACTAGGGCTAATCTCGTTACAATGTGGACAAAATGTCCCAAAATCCTAACAACTTTTTGCCTTTTGCACGCTGACTCTCGAACATGCTTCAATTGATTTGCATGCGCGCTGCTCCTTAGCCAAAATGTCACGCAATCCATTCCTATGCAATTCCAAAGACTTATCCAAAACGTGTCCAAATCGCCTATCCAACAGGCCCCCAACACTCACCTGTGGCTCGTCCCAATCCACTAAGATCTTCTTCCAATTTACCATGAACTTTTCAAATTTCTCTTTTGTTTTAGTGGCCTTTTCCTTTACCTTTTTATCCTTCTGCAAATTTATGTCGAGTATTTTGGCAGTAACCTGAGCCTGCATCTTCTCAACACTTTCTTCGACTGTCTGTTTGACTATACCTCGAGTGGCTGGTAAGGCCGTTGTCACCCTATATGATTCTTCTTTGAGTACGTCAATCTTTTGCGCATGAGCCTGTTGGTCCACCCTTAGATGATTCATATACAACATCCCGTTCTCATCCATTGTCGTTACCACCTCTGTTGGTGGTAGTGTACTCATTACTGCTTTGAAATTATGCACCTTTTCTTGCGCAACTTGTATCTTTTGGCTGATCTCCTGTAGCTCCCTATCTTCGGTTAGTTACGTCCAGACGCTTGTGGTTTCTACATTGAGCTGGGCACATTATATCTCTAGGTTCTTTATGCTCTCCACAACTGTGGTCACTGTTTGCTCCCTTTTTTTCCTTTCTTCTGGAGGAGTACTCGATGTCATGTGTGCTTCTAAGTCGACTATATGTGTGTGGAAGCCTTGAATAACTTCACTTATCTTTGTTACGTGTTATTCAAATGGGGCCTCCATCTCTGTGCGAGCCTCTGGGATTTCTTTGTAGACCTTCTCTAATGTCTACTGCATCCTTTCGACCTTCTACATAGCCTTATCCTACTCTTACTTGAATTTTCTATATTCCATATCCAAGGCTACATTCTCTAATGTAACCTTAACCAACTCATTAGATGTCTTGTCTGCACGTGATTTCATATCTTGTGTCATGCTCATCTACAATTCTTGCATTACATCTGTTGGTAGTTGAGATAACACTAAATCAATATGACCTAGTGCCCTTGCTTGTTCCTGCATCTCTATTGTGGGGAACTCTACCGCCCATGTTGCTAACTTGATCAATCTACATTCTCCTGCTACCACTAAGGAATGAGATATTTCCAACCCTGACGCACCATTATTTATAGTTCCTATTGTTTGTTCAACCTTTGTTTGTCGTACTGGCTCGATCTTTGCTTCTTCTAGCAATTGGCGCAACTCAACCATCTGTTCCTGCATCTTTTTGTGGATTTCTTCCTACTGGTGTGTCACACGCTAAAACATGTCGTCTGTGACTTCTTTAACTTGATCATTGATATTTTCCAAGTCTTCCTCTATCAGGGCTCAATTGACCACTTCCTTGATGGATTTCCGCTTTGTCTATTGTTGTATGGATTTTCCTGTCTCTGGTTCTTTCAGCTTCTTATATGTGCACGATGCTATCTTTTGGGTTGTTTCTTTTGTGCCATTTTTTCTTTCCTGTTCGGCTCCTTATTCTTCATTATCATATATCTCTTGTACTTCAAGGTTTTGTCTCTCTAAGGGCCCTGTGTCTGCTCGTGAAATCTTCCACCCATTGTCCCAATCTACCATGATATGGCCCATCTCGTCCTTAGTTAACCTGTACTTTGTGGGCAACCGTTGTTGATCTGGGTCCTTTTTTGTTTGTACATACATATGATGGCACCTTGCCTTAAAGTTAACAATTACCTTATATTCTTCAACCACCTGTGGTGGTATGCATGGTGTCATCTCAATGGTTTCCCTAATGGTTTCTTTATAAATATAAAAGGAAACATTGTTGTCCATATGTTATTCCATAAGTTTTGATATCATGCAGATAAACATGGCTTATCCTTGACTCCCAAAAAATGTGTATCATTTGGATCCCTCCATTTTGAAAGTGCAATTAGAATTAATAGCTAGGCATAGTGGAACTCAGTTCCTTTATCCTGTGCCTCTTCACAAGCAATCCAGAACTAGTTGAGTAAGAATGTTTCCCAATGATCCAAGATCTTTTCATCGTTATGACTTATTAAAGAATTGTATTAAATGAGAATAAATTAAAGTGGACATAAAGAAGGAAAGATTCAATAAGAAGGAGACATAAGCATCAATTTGAACACAAAAATTGATAATGGAGTTCGTCCCTAGGTGGACTACGTCTCCGGGTCCTTCTGTCAAATGGGTAGGCCTTTTTATTAACTCAGCAAAAGAATTTGGCAAAATATATAAGCATACCTCATTTTGGAAATAAGCTGCAGAAGTTGTGCTTAGATCAGAAAACAAACATCACCATTGAATTCATGGCATCGAATTACCCAAAAATGATTGTTTCCACGCTTCAATCCTACACTTTCACTCACATGCCCATCAAAAATCTCGTCTTGGTTTTCATGCCTGCAACCTGCAATAAATGTTTGTACTCTTGTGCATCATTTTCCATGCCCCCCTCAACACTGGAAAAAAGTGACTTTAAGTAATCTTTGATTGGCAGATGTTCCAATGCATGGCTGGTAGGCCGATTAGTAATTATGGCATTGGTTAAGTCAGAGGGTCCCAGGAGGTTCAGGGTTTGAATCCCGTCCCGACCCGTTTTAGTGTTTGGCTATGATTTAATTGTATTTCAGGAAACGTCTGTCGGAATTGGCGCCGACCAGTCGTACGTTCCATCGAATGTTCTATCCACACACACACACACACACACACATACACACCATTAGATCTGGGCATCAGATCTGGCACTGGCCAGCCATTTGTTTTTCCGCCGTCGGATACTAGCCGTCCTTGGGAAAACTATGGGTGCCACGTGGTGCCTCCTTATTGGTCCATGTGGCACCCTCCGATTGGCTGCCTCTGAACCAGTTAGCTACCATGTGGCGCTGACATCACCTGACATGTGTCATGTTGTGGTTGAGCCATGTGGCGGCCTCTGGGTGGTGCAACGTGGCATCTTTCCATTGGCCCATTTGGTGCCCTGGAAATGTTGAATCCAACTGACACATGGCAACTTGTGGGAATGCCATGTGGCATGCTGACGTTAGCAGTACATATTGCTAATGTCATCTTATCTAGTTAGCTGCTGACGGATGCTAATGTGTCCTGGTTGACTTTAACCTGGTTGACCAAACTTTGTCTGGCCATAACTTCTTCATCCAGACTTCGTTTGATGAACCGTTTACACCGTTGGAAATATTTCGACACACTCTTCGTAATGATGCCAATTTTTCTAAGTTTTGATGGCTTTGAATTTTTTTCCCTTTCTCTATCTGCTGAAGCCATTTTGAGCTTCGTGAGGTACTTCTGAGAAATCTGAGTCATTCCTAGGCCTTTGTGGATCCTTTTGGATCACACCTTCCTAGTGAGAGATTTTGGACCACCAATAGCCTTTATCAATCAACAGGAAAGTGAGGGAATTGCTCCCTCACTCTTTCCTTCTCGATCCACCATGCCTTGCTGGGATGTGTGCCCTTTAGGCGTACTCAAAGATAAGTAATGTCATTCATGTGTGAAGTCCTCAGTGTTTGATATAGGATGACATCTTACTTCATCCGCTCTTTGACTAATTGGTTGACTTGTTGAATCTTCCGAATGAACTTGCGGGTTGCATTTCTCTCCTTGCCACCTTTCCCATATAGCAAGTCTAAGGGGATGTTAGGTAGATACCCAAGACAAGTATCAACTGGTGAATGTTGAGTGAATGAGTAAATGACTTGATTATACATAGGTTGGACATAAGGTAACTGATCATTCCATGACATAGGATGTTCGCTACAATATCCTTGAAGCAACTGGACCACTATATTGTTTACCACTTCTGTTTGTCTGTCGACCTGTAGATGGAAAGTAATGCTACTCCCCATCTTGGTGTCCATGAGCTGCCACAAATTTGTCCAAGATTATCCTAACAATCAAGACTCTCAACCAGAKATAATGAACATGGACAACCCAAAATGGACCCTTACATATTGGGAGAACAAAAGAGAAACCTTCTTGTCACATAACCTATCCACTGCTACACACAAGTAGACATGACTCATACTAGACATGGGTAATCTCCTTACAAAATCCACTGAAATTTTTTCCCAAGAATAAGAGGAAATAGGATGTGGTGTGTACAACCCTAACCTTTAGTAGTGGGCTTACAAAAGTACAACACACATTCCTTTACAATTGTGGTTACAAATACTTTCCTTCAAGGCAAATGTCATCCCTGCAATTACACTATAATTCCCAAATGCCAAAGTACAAATGAACTAGAGGCTTCTTCAATTACATGCACTTCCCAGTAGGAAGAAAAGTAAGGTTTACTCAAATAGAGGAATAAATTGTCTTGCAAACAAAACTTCTTCACCTGCAAACCCTGGATGATCCCACATACATATTTGAAGATCTCATCAATAACTTACCATCAAACATTCTTGATACAAGCTAAGCACACATTCTTCAAAATAACAGATGTAACACTAAGAGATCTAAAAAGAATATTTGTACTCATGACATCGGTGCTGGCACTGGTCTCAATCTCGCATGATTACAGAAGGTCAGGTAAGGTTGTCATTCGTGTGATGTAGATCTTTAATGTGTTCAAGGCCTTCTGATGGCTGCCTTCCCACTGAAAGAATTGTCTCATCTCAAACAATCCATTCTTATGTAAAGGATCAAGAGCATCAGAAACATTAGACTTATCAAAGCATTATTCTCTTACAATTGTGAGTGCAAGATTCTTGTTAGCATTTATAACTCTTTTTACTTGGCATGAACTAACAGGTGTTGATTTTTCCTTTATGTCGTGAGATTTAATGATGTATTCCATTCCATCTTTTGTAAGATAGTATTTGTTTTCCTTTCGAAAGAAGATAACTTTCATATCATACATATAGGGACTCCCTAATATAATACCACAAACATCCAAAGGAACCACATCTAAATCCACTTCATCTATCATCTTAGAAGCAATAGAAAACCTCAACCTACATTGCTTAGTGACATTTAACTTTTCTTTATCAGATACCCAACCGAGAGGGTAAGGTTTATGGTGAGGTCTTGTGGTTAATTCCAATTTCTTAATAAGTGTCTCTGATATTAAATTAACTTGGGAATCCAGATCAAATAATGTGTCTATCTTTGTATGTTTCAATACAACGCTTATGTGGAATAGTGCACTTCTCCTTTTATCATCATCATGTGATTCATTTAAAGAAATTGAACATGCATACAAATAATCTTTACCTTGCATCCCAACTGTNGTTCATGATACTAAACATTCTATGCTATCCATAACACACACATAACATCACATCAAGACACAACTTTTAACGTGGTTCACCCCAATCTGGGCTACGTCCACAACAAATGGCTTCTTATAGTAGTCATTTATAGTCTTCTTATATTTGCGCACTATGCTTACAGAAAGATGCAACAATAACCATTACTAAAACTTTCCTTGATCGTTCTGCTACAGTGTGAGCCTCACTCCTCAGTCATACCTCAAAAAGCTTCCTCAAGAATTCTCCAAAACTCTACCAACTCAAAAGAACACCACAACATCAAAAATCTCTGAACTCTTAGAACTATTTCTACCCAAAAATCCATTACAATTTATAGTTTTACACTAGGGCTAATCTCGTTACAATGTGGACAAAATGTCCCAAAATACTAACAACTTTTTTCCTTTTGCACGCTGACTCTCGAACATGCTTCAATTGATTTGCATGCGCGCTGCTCCTTACCCAAAATGTCACGCAATCCATTCCTATGCAATTCCAAAGACTTATCCAAAACGTGTCCAAATCGCCTATCCAACAGGCCCCCAACACTCACCTGTGGCTTGTCCCAATCCACTCAGATCTTCTTCCAATTTACCATGAACTTTTCAAATTTCTCTTTTGTTTTCGTGGCCTTTTCCTTTACCTTTTTATCCTTCTGCAAATTTATGTCGAGTATTTCGGCAGTAACCTGAGCCTACATCTTCTCAACACTTTCTTCGACTGTCTGTTTGACTATACCTCGAGTGGCTGGTAAGGCCGTTGTCACCCTATAGGATTCTTCTTTTAGTACGTCAATCTTTTGCGCATGAGCCTGTTGGTCCACCCTTAGATGATTCATATACAACGTCCCGTTCTCATCCATTGTCGTTACCACCTCTATTGGTGGTAGTGTACTCATTACTGCTTTGAAATTATGCACCTTTTCTTGCACAACTTGTATCTTTTGGCTAATCTCCTGTAGCTCCCTATCTTCGGTTAGTTACGTCCAGACGCTTGTGGTTTCTACATTGAGCTGGGCACATTATATCTCTAGGTTCTTTATGCTCTCCACAACTGTGGTCACTATTTGCTCCCTTTTTTCCCTTTCTTCTGGAGGAGTACTCGATGTCATGTGTGCTTCTAAGTCGACTATATGTGTGTGGAAGCCTTGAATAACTTCACTTATCTTTGTTACGTATTCTTCAAATGGGGCCTCCATCTCTGTGCGAGCCTCTGGGATTTCTTTGTAGACCTTCTCTAATGTCTACTGCATCCTTTCGACCTTCTACACAACCTCATCCTACTCTTACTTGAATTTTCTATATTCCATATCCAAGGCTACATTCTCTAATGTAACCTTAACCAACTCATTAGATGTCTTGTCTGCACGTGATTTCATATCTTGTGTCATGCTCATCTACAATTCTTGCATTACATCTATTGGTAGTTGAGATAACACTAAATCAATATGACCTAGTGCCCTTTCTTGTTCCTGCATCTCTATTGTGGGGAACTCTACCGCCCATGTTGCTAACTTGATCAATCTACATTCTCCTGCTACCACTAAGGAATGAGATATTTCCAATCCTGCCGCACCATTATTTATAGTTCCTATTGTTTGTTCATCCTTTGTCTGTCGTACTGGCTCGATCTTTGCTTCTTCTAGCAATTGGCGCAACTCAACCATCTGTTCCTGCATCTTTTTGTGGATTTCTTCCTACTGGTGTGTCACACGCTAAAACACGTCGTCTGTGACTTCTTTAACTTGATCACTGATATTTTCCAAGTCTTCCTCTATCAGGGCTGAATCGACCACTTCCTTGATGGATTTCCGCTTCGTCTATTGTTGTATGGATTTTCCTGTCTCCGGTTCTTTCAGCTTCTTATATGTGCACGATGCTATCTTTTGGGTTGTTTCTTTTGTGCCATTTTCTCTTTCCTGTTCAGCTCCTTATTCTTCATTATCATCTATCTCTTGTACTTCAAGGTTTTGTCTCTCTAAGGGCCCTGTGTCTGCTCGTGAAATCTTCCACCCATTGTCCCAATCTACCATGATATGGCCCATCTCGTCCTTAGTTAACCTGTACTTTGTGGGCAACCGTTGTTGATCTGGGTCCTTTTTTGTTTGTACATACATATGATGTCACCTTGCCTTAAAGTTAACAACTACCTTATATGCTTCAACCACCTGTGGTGGTATGCATGGTGTCATCTCAATGGTTTCCCTAATGGTTTCTTTATAAATATAAAAGGAAACATTGTTGTCCATATGTTATTCCATAAGTTTTGATATCGCGCAGATAAACATGGCTTATCCTTGACTCCCAAAAAATGCGTATCATTTGGATCCCTCCATTTTGAAAGTGCAATTAGAATTAATAGCTCGGCATAGTGGAACTCAGTGCCTTTATCCTGTGCCTCTTCACAATCAATCCTGAACTAGTTGAGTAAGAATGTTTCCCAGTGATCCAATATCTTTTCATCGTTATGACTTATTAAAGAATTGTATTAAATGAGGATAAATTAAAGTGGACATAAAGAAGGAAAGATTCAATAAGAAGGAGACATAAGCATCAATTTGAACACAAAAATTGATAATGGAGTTCGTCCCTGGGTGGACTACGTCTCCGGGTCCTTCTCTCAAATGGGTAGGCCTTTTTATTAACTCAGCAAAAGAATTTGGCAAAATATATAAGCATACCTCATTTTGGAAATAAGCTACAGAAGTTGTGCTTAGATCAGAAAACAAACATCACCATTGAATTCATGGCATCGAATTACCCAAAAATGATTGTTTCCATGCTTCAATCCTACACTGGCACTCACATGCCCATCAAAAATCTCGTCTTGGTTTTCGTGCATGCAACCTGCAATAAATGTTTGCACTCTTGTGCATCATTTTCCATGCCCCCCTCAACACTGGAAAAAAGCGAATTCAAGTAATTTTTGATTGGAATATGTTCCAACGCATGGCTGGTAGGTCGATTGGTAATTATGGCATTGGTTAAGTCAGAGGGTCCTAGGAGGTTCAAGGTTCGAATCCCGTCCCGACCCGTTTTAGTGTTTGGATATGATTTAATTGTATTTCGGGAAACATCTGTCGGAATTGGCGCCGACGGGTCGTACCTACCGTCGAATGTTCTATCCACACACACACACATACACACCATTAGATCTGGGCGTCAGATCTGGCACTGGCCAGCCATTTGTTTTTCCGCCGTCGTATACTAGCCGTCCTTGGGAAAACTATGGGTGCCATGTGGCACCTCTTGATTGGTCCATGTGGCACCCTCCGATTGGCTGCCTCTGATCCAGTCAGCTACCATGTGGCACTGACATCACCTGACACGTGTCATGTTGTGGTTGAGCCATGTGGCGGCCTCTGGGTGGTGCAACGTGGCATCTTTCCATTGGCCCATTTGGTGCCCTGGAAATGTTGAATCCAACTGACACATGGCAACTTGTAGGAATGCCATGTGGCATGCTGATGTTAGCAGTACGTCTTGCTAATGTCATCTTATCCAGTCAGCTGCTGACAGATGCTAATGTGTCTTGGTTGACTTTGACCTGGTTGACCAAACTTTGTCTGGCCATAACTTCTTCATCCAGACTTCGTTTGACGAACCGTTTACACCGTTGGAAATATTTCGACACACTCTTCGTAATGATGCCAATTTTTCTGAGTTTTGATGGCTTTGAATTTTTTTCCCTTTCTCTATCTGCTGAATCCATTTTGAGCTTCGTGAGGTACTTCTGAGAAATCTGAGTCATTCCTAGGCCTTTGTGGATCCTTTCGGATCACACCTTCCCAGTGAGAGATTTTGGACCACCAATAGCCTTTATCAATCAACATGAAAGTGAGGGAATTGATCCCTCACTCTTTCCTTCTCGATCCACCATCCCTTGCTGGGATGTGTGCCCTTTAGGCATACTCAAAGATAAGTAATGTCATTCATGTGTGAAGTCCTCAGTGTTTGATCTAGGATGACATCTTAGTTCATCTGCTCTTTGACTAATTGGTTGACTTGTTGAATCTTCCGAATGAACTTGCGGGCTGCATTTCTCTCCTTGCCACCTTTCCCATATAGAAAGTCTAAGGGGATGTTAGGTAGATACCCAAGACAAGTATCAACTGGTGAATTTTGAGTGAATGAGTAAATGACTTGATTATACATAGGTTGGACATAAGGTAATTGATCATTCCATGACATAGGATGTTGGCTACAATATCCTTGAAGCAACTGGACCACTGTATTGTTTACCACCTCTGTCTGTCTGTCGACCTGTAGATGGAAAGTAATGCTACTCCCCATCTTGGTGTCCATGAGCTGCCACAAATTTGTCCAAGATTATCCTAACAATCAAGACTCTCAACCAGAGATAATGAACATGGACAACCCAAAATGGACCCTTACATATTGGGAGAACAAAAGAGAAACCTTCTTGTCACATAACCTATCCATTGCTACACACAAGTAGACATGACTCATACTAGACATGGGTAATCTCCTTACAAAATCCACTGAAATTTTTTCCTAAGAATAAGAGGAAATAGGATGTGGTGTGTACAACCCTGACCTTTTAGTAGTGGGCTTACAAAAGTACAACACACATTCCTTTACAATTGTGGTTACAAATACTTTCCTTCAAGGCAAATGTCATCCCTGCAAGTACACTATAATTCCCAAATGCCAAAGTACAAATGAACTAGAGGCTTCTTCAATTACATGCACTTCCCAGTAGGAAGAAAAGTAAGGTTTACTCAAATAGAGGAATAAATTGTCTTGCAAACAAAAATTCTTCACCTGCAAACCCTGGATGATCCCACATACATATTTGAAGATCTCATCAATAGCTTACCATCCAACATTCTTGATACAAGCTAAGCACACATTCTTCAAAATAATAGATGTAACACTAAGAGATCTAAAAAGCATATTTGTACTCATGACATCGGTGCTGGCACTGGTCTCAATCTCGCATGATTACAGAAGGTCAGGTAAGGCTGTCATTCGTGTGATGTAGATCTTTAATGTGTTCAAGGCCTTCTGATGGCCGCCTTCCCACTGAAAGAATTGTCTCATCTCAAACAATCCATTCTTATGTAAAGGATCAAGAGCATCATAAACATTAGACTTATCAAAGCATTATTCTCTTACAATTGTGAGTGCAAGATTCTTGTTAGCATTTATAATTCTTTTTACTTGGCATGAACTAACAGGTGTTGATTTGTCCTTTATGTCGTGAGATTTAATGATGTATTCCATTCCATATTTTGTAAGATAGTATTTGTTTTCCTTTCGAAAGAAGATAACTTTCATATCATACATATAGGGACTCCCTAATATAATACCACAAACATCCAAAGGAACCACATCTAAATCCACTTCATCTATCATCTTAGAAGCAATAGAAAACCTCAACCTACACTGCTTAGTGACATTTAACTTTTCTTTATCAGATACCCAACCGAGAGGGTAAGGTTTATGGTGAGGTCTTGTGGTTAATTCCAATTTCTTAATAAGTGTCTCTGATATTAAATTAACTTGGGAACCTAGATCAAATAATGTGTCTATCTTTGTATGTTTCAATACAACGCTTATGTGGAATAGTGCACTTCTCCTTTTATCATCATCATGTGATTCATTTAAAGAAATTGAACATGCATACAAATAATCTTTACCTTGCATCCCAACTGT
>SNQJ01S0190398.1:3546-18106 GCA_010110895.2 Picea sitchensis
CGGGGGTCTGATATGCCCTGTCGACCATAGATATGAGTGCCCGATTATCAGCCGCTGAGATTAGCGCACCCTCTAACTTATCCTGTCCTTCCACTTATTTCGATCTAACGGCTGACAAAAATTCGGGTGATCGGGATCTCATATCAAAGTCCTTTCTTATCATGTCCTTCCACTTAAATCAATTGGATGGTTGTCGCTCCTCTATATCGGTGATCCAACGACCACTATCACTCTTCCTCCTGAGCTTCTGATCTATCCGAATTAGAAGGATTTCTGAGTGTTCACGAGTCTCGACCTTTAATCCTCCTACGAGTCCATCTCTTGGACCTCGTCTGTACTTCTGGAAACCACTATCTCTTATGAGCTTTCTCATCTTCTGTGCTCTCAAGGTTTGGTTAGTTGATGTTCTTTCCATCAATGACAAGCACATTCTTCTTGTAAACACAGCAATAGGAAGAAGCAGCAAGGTTTATTAGAATCTCCATATGGGTTTGGACCAACAAGTCTAACTATAGGAAGTAGGGAATATACAATCCACTTCTAGTCCCTGGAAGGCTAAGGAAAGAATCTGCATGAAATTTTTTGGGGATTTTTTTAGGACTAGAAGAGGGCATGAATACTTGTATGTGGTAGTGAAAAGGTTTAGTAAGATGTGTGTTCTAATTTGTTGTAATAAAACCATTAGAGGACAAGTAGTAACAATTCTATTCTTTGAACGGGTTTGGGTGCACTTTGGGATTCCAAGGATCATAATCCTTGATAGATATACTAGATTTCTCAGTACTTTTTTCACTTCATTGTGGGAGAATCTAGACTAAATTGAAGAGATCTGCAACCTTCCACCCCTAGGATAATGGGTAGACAGAGGTGGTGAATAGTACTTTTGTTCAACTTTTGAGAAGATACAATTAGAAGAATCCAAGGACATGGAATGAAATTTGATTTATATACAAAATTCCTATAATAAGGTTGTCCGCACTTCCACAAATAAGTCCCCTTTTGAAATATGCTCTCAATATTTATCACCTTCACCATTAGATATTGTATAATGACAACCTAAATTAGAGTTAGCATTTTCAAGTGTTGCATTGAAGGAAATGAAGTTCATATATAGGATAAGAAAGATGCACATGTTATAACCCTATATTTCATAGTATCACCTGGTGATTAGAATTTCTTCCTCTAGTCATATTTTATTGTAAATAATGTTTTATTCTGCAAATGATTTACAAAAAGAAAAGAAAAAGAATAAACAAAATAAAAGAAAAAGAAAAAGGATAAAAATAGAAAAAATGAAAAGAGGGTATAAAAAAAAATAAAGAGAGAAAATATAAAACCCCATGAAAATAAACTTGGGCTGACTCATACTGTATAATCATGATCAAACCTTTTAAATTTATGTTGATAGGGTTAGTGAATAAATTTGATCAAACAGTTTAATCTTAGCCAAATTAGTTAGGTTAGAGTAATAATTAATCCAACAGTCTAAGATGGATTATTGTGTTAGTTGATTAGGCTAGGAGTTAGGTTAGTGATGTTTATTTCAATAAAATTGCAAAGGGATTGTTAAAATACCCCTTATTTGAGTTAATTTGATGTTTTTTTCTTAGGAAATAACCCATTGTTGAAAAAATAAGAAAGGGTAATCCTAACGCTACCCATCACATGATTTTATCCTAAGTTCTATTGTGGATAAGACGCTTTGTCCTGTTACAACTAAAAGGCTCATAGCTTTCATTGACGACATCTAACCGTGCCTAGATCAATGGAAATCAGTGCATTTCGGACCCCCCCTGGCCTTTCTGCCTTTAACAGTGGAGGGGGGGGGGGAGGTCTAGAAAAGTGATTTCGCCCAGGGAGGCCCCACATAACGTGTCACCCTCTCAACATTTCAAACCCGCCCAACTCAAATCCACTTACCGTCGACCCCCACTTCTGGAATCCTGCCAAACCACCTACCCAATATCGCCCACATCACTTTGCCACTATACCCCACTATCGTGTGTCACACATCACACCCAACATATCCGTTGGCTAATCAATGCCCTCCCTATGACACTTATTCACCCAGTCATCACCCTGCACCATAACAGACACCTTTGTTGAACTGTTTAGCCATGTTTCTTCAACATTGTGATGATATTTGCATATCCAGACACTGTCGACACCACGCCAAATCCAACTTTCGAGCCAACTACCACCAAGGTCCACTGTCGACAAACACTATTAACTTGGGTAATTGCAGTCCTCTATAAATTCACCTTCATAACTCTGTTAGTCATGGCTCCCAAAGCTAAATCTGCTGAGACATTCGAAAATCCTTTTCTTCCTCCTCCCGTCGACCGGGATCACATTCCCCTGGAAGATAAGGACTACAAATTTATAGAGCTCAAGTGTGAATTCAACTTCTTCAAATTACACTTCTGGCCAAAGGATATTATCCTAGATCAGAGCGCTGAAATTGGACTCTAGGATTCCAATTTGCCTTTGTACATGTTCCCCTAGACCTTCCACTTCCCAGAATTTTCCCTGAAATGTAAGGCCCATTATTTTCTCGGCCAAAGGGCCATTGTTTCCTATTCTGGTGAAACCCTATTCAACATTACCCCCGAATCCATTAATCAAATGTTACAGATTCCAAGAATTGACTTTGCAATCCCTTTCTCTGTTGAAGCCCTGAATGATCTCTACCAAAAACTCTCCTTCCCACAAAGAGCCCATATTTTTGGAATCTTTCTGCCAGAAGATGTTCAGTTGCCTAAGAAAAATCCTCCCTATTCATCTTCCATCTTCTATGTCAGGGAAAACCAGATTATTTCTACCCTCTGTTACCTATTAGGATAATTTTCAGATGAATGGGTAGATGAACCTATCTTAGGTTTTATGTCCATTTTCTCCACAGAAGAAAAAGCCACAGTCCAATTTGATTTCAGTCAATTTTTGGCTTATAAGATACATGAGAAGTTTTTTGAATTTTCAACAGAAGGAATGTTCAAATATTCCTCAGTGCTAGTGTACCTATTCTTGTTTTTTTTGTCAGATAGATTCTCATGTGCTCTCCAGAAATTGGACCAGGAAGGAGACCCTCAATTAGTGACTTCATGGACCTCACTAGTGAGGAGAAACTCAATTGAGTTTAGCTTCAAGGTTTTCATTGATCAATTTTATCACCCAGTAGTTTGCATGCTCAACAGCAGAACAGATCCAAGAATTAATGAAGAATTCCAAAGAATTCTTCACCTCTCTGATTTGGCCAAAACAAGAGATTGGTATCTATACCAGAACCACACTGAAATAAGAGTACATGGATGTGAATTGCCACCATACAGACTACCAAAATATCTCGTTGTAAGGATCTTTGCATTGGAATACATCAGGTATATGGTGAACTCTGACGATATTCATTTTGTATCAGTCAAGAAGAAACAAAAACTCAGGATCAAAATCCAAATTGGTTCCTTCATACGCAACAACAGAGCTGCAGGAGAAGAGGAAGACAACTTCTTGAAACAAATGAACTTCGCTCAGAGTTTCACATGGAATTATGACCCATTTGGTGTCATATCAGAGCTCAAGTTCAAACAAAAGAGCACTCTGTATGCTCATGTACACAAGCCAGAGGTATAAAAGTATATGAATCAAACAGATTGGAAAGAGAACACATTGTTGTAAACAAAATAATAGCCTCCCCTTGTCACTCCATCACAAACCAGCACACCTCAAATACAAACAGAAAAGAGAGCAAGGAAAGAGGTTTCCCCGTCAGTCATAGAGGTCTCAGCTGAAGATTTTCAAGTCTAGAGGAAGAGGGATAAAACTAGTCATACACCAGACCTTCTTAAAGAAGGAGAAATGTAGTCCACCATAGTCGTGGAGGGACCACATTCCTAAACCTTCTCAGGTAGTCAGTTCATAGTGTCCACATCTTCATCTAAAAAACAAACAGACACTACTATGTTAGTCGAATCCTCTCATGAGACAATAGGGTCAAATATATTTGACACATACAAACAGATAAAGTAGAGGAATGAACTCCTAAAAAACATCACATATGCCCAGTTATGGAAGCAGACCTCCACTTCCCAACATAGACTATTGTCAACATTTGATACATAGAAAGGAAGAATACAAATGGCATTCCTGCAAGCACAAGTTCCTCATCCCAAGATAGTTGTTGATTACAAGTAGACTTCTTTTGAGTTTGATGTGAAGGAGGTCCATCCAGTGGACCAAATGGACATGCACAGGCAAATAGGGGAGATAATATTCTCCACTCTAAAAAACACCTCATTGACTGCTTCAAAATTGCAGGTGTCTCTGAATAACATCCAATCCCAATTGAAGCTGGAGAAGATATCATCTTTGGCAAAGGACAATAAGATCAAATCACTAGAAGAGTTGGTGATAAAGATTGGGTGTGACCCATCGAATGTCAAGGAAACTGAAGAATTGTTGAAGAAGAAAAATGTTGATATAGCATCTTTGAGAAAGCAACTGAAACTTCTAGCCACTGAAGATTCACAAGAAAAGGAGGTGGATGAAATTGAATGCCACAAAGAGGAGATGTTGAAGCTGATCATGGAACAAAATGCATAGATAAGAAATATGGAGGCAAAGATGGACAAATTGATAAAGGAAAAAGAATAGAGTGTGCAGATGGATATTATTCCACTGGAGGCAATCCCTCTGACAAGAGTTAGCACATCAGAAGCAGCTACAACAATATATATTCCATCATCCATCCTAGTGCAAGTTCCAGATGCATCTAAGAAGCTTGTGAAGTCTATGGAAAACATGTCCCTTCAAGGGGAGTAGATCAAAAAATTGCAAGAGGAAGTAAAAACCCTCCAAGCCCTGAAGTCTATGTTCCAGTCCAGTTATCATGCATAAATGCATAAATCTCAGAGACTCAGTCAACAACTACAACAACTACAGAAGGAGACTGTCATGGAAAATACCTTATCTGAGGCCAAGGAAAACATCTCGGTGGATATCAGCAAGTCTACGACAAAAATATGGCCATTCATACAGATCATGTTTGAACAACATTAACTGGTATATAAGGCCAGACAAGCAATTGGGAAAATAAGAGAAGAGCTAGGAGAAAGACCTACATAAGCCGTTGAGCTCATCAGGTTCCTAAACTCCAAAAATAAGCAGGAGTTAGAAGCAATGGAGATTGAAGACATGACATAGACCATCCTTGAGGTCAAGAAGGTCTTGACCAAGAAAGGATTGATGCTGCAGCTAGAGGAAAAGGCTCGGGTGATGGACATTGGAGTTCAAATATTTTTCAGTAAAATTGAGGTATTGCACAAGAAAGGTCTCCCTGGACTACTAGTACTCAATGACAAGCTAATCACTGTGTCAAATTACAAGCAGAATATTAGTGCAGTGGCAAAGGATGGTTCCAAGTTTGCAGGCATACAAGGAAGAATTACTGGTAAATCTTTCTTATTACATTATAGTTGGATCTATGTATCCAACATGAGATAAAACATATTTTCATCACAAAGCCCACTTTCTCCAAGTATACTGAGATGGATGAGATATACAAAAATTTACTCAAGGTTTCCATCCCTAGTAAAAAGAGATGGGAAGATTTATGTTCTTTACTTGAGTAAAGGTAATTTTGAGGTTTGAGTCAGCATGGAGCAGACAATCAAGTCAAATATAATGAGTCACCAACTACATCCACATAACCAACACCAAAGATCCAAGGAGATCAACAGAATTCCTATATTTTTGTAATTTGAGATCTAATTAGTTAGATATTTTCTCCATAATATCCTAGTCATTTATGACAGGATCAGATGTAAATAATTGTATAAATACTTCTTCCTTCGAAGTATTGAGGGTTGATTTTTTCACCCATGAGCTATTGTGTAATATTTTCAAAGGATCGACCAGTAATAAAACAGGTTATTCATAGGATTATTGTGGCATATTCTTGGTGATGTCTCTCTTTCTTTGTTGAAAGTTTTTCTATTCTCTGTGATCATTTATGTATTTCAGTTTCTAATCATTAAAAGGAAGTCAAAAGAATAAAATTTATCTTGTATACTTTGTCTCTGGTCTTTTAATGGTCTATATGTGTTTCATTTGAAATTGAGTAAGGGAATTATTAACTGCTCCTTTTCTTCATGGAATCTCGTATCTTTTATGTCTTATTCACCTCATTTAATCTCAATATATCCAACATTTTTACTACCCTTCCCTGTGAAGAAAACCTCATAAAAAGTTGAATCTGATTCTCATCTTTAATACATACCCCATAGCCCAATGGGTAATTAATGTGTTCTTTCAACCAACTTTTACAAACAAACAAACAAATTTGGATTGTCATAACTAGCCTAACATTTAAAAATTTAAACAAATCTAAATCATACAAAGAGATTCCTCTCTGAAATGGGTAGGGCTAGATCCCAGTTTCAAAAGTGGTTTTGATAGTTACCTTTGTCAATTTCTTCTACCCTTCGACAACCTCTAGGAATTACAGAGTGATAACAAAACCTATAGGTTTAGGTGACACTAAATAAATATTGAGAGAAACACAAGGCCAGACATGGTCAACACAAGGTTCAAAACACCTTCAAAGTAGAAGATGGGGTCCGGTTGCACATAAAAAAGGAATTTTTGCAAGTTCTAAGAAATAAAATCAAGTCCTAGAGATATTGATCGATGATATTTTATTCTATGACTATAAAATGAAATGCATTAAAGAGCATAAACAAAGCATAAATACATGGAAATACCTCAAATCAGAAAATTCCCTAAAAATCCGTTGCTCTAATCCAAATTATGACTGCACCAGTGGATTCATGGTGAGAAATCGTGCAAAAATGACTATCAATTCGTCAAATTTTGTCAGTGTCACCCCCAAGCCCCTCATGGGCTCTCTACCTTCAAATTCATGCCACAATAGTCGTACAACCCCTGCAATAAAATCTCCTACCTCGTAAAATGTTTCCACTCCTGGGCCGCGGATTCTCCCCCGGGGAATGGACGAGTTTGGGTTTTAAAATGTTAAAATATGGGTGGATATTACACAAAATTCGTTAGTCGGATTGGTTGGCAGTGGTAAGTTTAGAGTGTTGGTTTGGGAAGTCCAGGGGTCAAACCTGACACCATGGGTTGTGGCCGCCAGTCAGTCCGACCGTCAGATTCGGTGTTGGTTGGTCCAATGACCCGTTATATATATTTTTTAACTTTTTGGTTCCCAGCCTTCATTGGGCGTCCGCGGGGTGCCACATGGTGCCATGTGATTGGGCCATGTGGCACCCTATGTTTGGCTACTTCTACCCAGTCACCAGTTTACATAAGCGACCGTGTGGCATGCCACAAGAGTTCCACATGGTGGCCCCTAGGTGGTGTCATGTGTCACTTTCCTATTGGGCCATTTGGCCACCCAAAAATGCTAAATCGACATGCCACATGACAGCCTCTCATGCTGACATCAACACTGCATAGTCTGTCATTGAAATCATCCTGTACGATGCTAACGTCACCCTGTTGACTTTGACTAGGCTGACCGAAACTTTGACTGGCCATGTATTTGTCAGCCAAACTCTATTTGAGGTGTCACTTGCACCATTGGAAATCTCTCAATGAGCTCTTCAACTTGGTGCCATTTTTGCTAAGATTTGAGGACTTCGAAATTTTGGACTTTTAGATCCTCTTGGATCACTCCTCCCCACTAAGAAGATTTATAACCACCAAAAGCCTTATCAATCAACAGATAGGTGAGGGAATTTCTCCCTCACTTTCCCCTTTTCGATCCACCTTGCTTTGCTTGGGTCTGTTCCCTTAAGTCCCACTCGAAGATATTCAATATCACCCCTGCGTGAAGTCCTTGTACTTCTTTCCAGGATGATAAATTCTTTTAATTCATCCAAGTACTCAGGAGAAAACTTGATCCAGGCAAAAATTGGTGGCCACCCAACTATTCCACAATCTCAAAACAGGGTTTCCACCTTGGCAGTTTTTCTACATATTTTCGGGTCCTAAACTTTTAAGGTCGCTTTGAGGCCTTAAACAAAAAAATTTGGGCCCACCACACTCACACTAAAGGATTTAGATAAAAAGGGATAGAAAAATGTGTAGTCCTCATATAGACCTTTCAAACATGCTATCGTGCACTCCAAACAAATATCGTATGCAAAAGTTACACCTTTGGGAAGTTGACGTACCAACTTACCCCATCGGGGCCCACATGACTTTTGATGTTTCATCTTCTGGGGTTAGGGTTTTGGATTTTATTTACGTTAAAAATGCCTTGAGAGCCTCATTTTAAACATCATCATCTTCTTGCGGATGAGAATAGCCATCACATCTCTTATCAAAGATAAGCTTCCACCATTCTAGTGAGTCATTCACTCTATAATTTTATAGTTTATGTACATTCTCTCATTAATAAAAAAATTGTGCATTATTGTATTTTTGTATTTATTGCAATATCTTTGCCTTCATTTCGTTCTCAAAATAATCTGGATCAATGGTATCAAAGAAGGCTACTCCTTTTTTTTTCTTAGTGCATGTCCCCAACGAGGTCAGGGTATAGAGAGTTGGGTCTCGAGCTAGTTTCTCTTGAGGACAAGCGCTCTCTCCAGCCCAAGATGCCTCCCATGGTCGAAGAGAAGAGGAACGAGGGAGAAGAAGATCCCATCAAACTACTGCTCACGGAATCCCTCACGCAACAGAGGAACAAGATGTTGTATATTTTTTCCCAAATCCTTCAACAATTGTCGACAATATCAAGCGCATCTTCATCAAACAGTTTCTTTGGAAACACTACCCCATTCAAGGTACAAGTTAATTTTTATATTCTCGTATTTGAAGGTCAAATCAGTGTGGATGCTTTGGAAAAATGGTTAAATTTGCTAGAAGTGTATTTCTTTGTTCACAATTTTTCCGATAAAGAAAATATCACCTTTGTGCTCCTTAAGGCTCTTCCCCATGTCAAACATTGGTGGGAAACTTACTAGGATAAAATTTCCATAGAGGAGTCTGGAATATTTAGGGTTGAGCCCACTTGGGATTTTTTTATGGATGCAGTCAAGGAGAAATATTACCCCGTGGGAAACTATGACAACTAGTACATGATATGGAACACACTGCATCAAAAGCAGGATCAAACAATGTCGGAGTTCACAAATAATTTCCATACCTTATGCACCAAGTTGGGTATCAAATACTCCGAGAGGAATATAGTTCTAAAATACCACAGGGCTCTACATAGATACATCCAAACCGAAATGGAATTTCTAGACATTTCATCATTGGGAGTCGCTTATCGATACGTTGTCAAAATCGAGTAGAAATTTAAGTAGCAAAACAAGATGGAGTTCAGGTCTGCAAATCCGCAACAACCAAAGTATGGTAAAGAAATCCCTAACGCACAGAACAACCAAACTCAATACAATCAGTCTAATCCATAGGAAAAAATAGCAACTGGAAGATGAAGAAGGACACTAGGAAGTGGTGCGACTTCCACAAAAACCCTTGGCACAACACTGATAAATGTCACTCAAATCATTCATTGGTGGTCGATATCAAAGAAACAGAGTCGAACCCTGACTTGAACTCCGATTCAGACACTAATAAAATGATAAATATAATTGATGTAGAGCCCATTGCTACTTTCATGACCGCAAAAATACAACCAGAAGAACTAGAGGATCCGGAGGAGGGGGCGTGCCTTTTCCATTCATTGATGTGGGTGAAGGGGACCCTGCTGCATTTTATTGTTGATAGAAGAAGCTAGAATAACCTCATCTCGACAAAGGTTGTCAAGAATTTGGATTTTCTAACAACACCACACCCGCAGCCATACAACATCGGATGGTTTCTCCAGGGACGAGATCTTCGTGTCAGCTAGTAGTGTCGCTTGTCCTATGACATAAATCCCTTAAAGGATGAGGTATTGTGTGATGTTTCCCCACTGGAAGTCTACGATGTTCTGTTATTCCAGCCATATATGTGGAGGCATCATGTTTTTTATGAGTCTCAACCCCGTAGCGTAATTGTTACTGTACTGACAAAAGAGTGCCTCAAAGTAATCTCTCATATTGTAAATTTTATCCTCTTCACAACCTGTTCATAAGAAAAGGACACTACAACCAATTCAGCCTCGACCAGAGACCCTTCTATCCAGCAAAAACATATCAACAAGATTGTAGAAGAGCACCAAGATATTCCTACTGCACCTACATGGGTGCCTCCACACTACCCAGTCAAACCAAGTTCTAATAAACCCAGTTCATGTTCTTCATGTTGAATATTCATCGAGAGATTCCTCCCACACTCTGGTAGATCATGCATCTAGATTGGTTCATAACAACCTTCCACAAGCTAAACAAGACAACTTCTTCAGCAAGGGAAGCAACTTAACAAGGTTCAGATTCAACAAAATCTTCCCCGGGGACTTCACACAATGGAGACCATTTCTTCCTAAGGGGGGAGGATTGATCTAGGTGGAAATTAGTGGCCACCCACCTATTCCGCAGGCTCAAAACAGGGGTTTCGACCTTGGTAGTTTTTCTACATATTTTTGGGTCCTAAACTTTTGGGGTTTTTTTGAGGCCATAAACAACGTTTTTTGGGCCCACCAAATTCATGCTATATGCTTTAGCCAAAGTGTGATGGAAAAATGTGTAGTCCTCAGATAGACCTTTGTAATGAGATATCATGTGCCCCAAATGAATATTGTATACACAAGTTACGCCCTTGGGAAGTTGACGTACCAACTTACCCTATCGGGGCCCACATGACTTTTGGCACTTCATCTTCCGAGGTTAGGGTTTTGGATTTTCTTTATGTTAAAAAATGCCTCTAGAGCCTCATTGTAAACATCATCATCTTCTTGAAAATGAGTGTAGTCATCACATCTCTTCTTAGAGATAAGCTGCCACCATTCTAGCGAGTCATTCACTCAATAATTTTACAGTTTATGTAGATTCTCTCACTAACAAAAATTGTGCATCACCGTATTTTTGTGTTTATTGCAATATCTCTGTATATTTCATTATTATATCTCTTCCTTCATTTTCTTCTCAAAATAATCTGGATTAAAACTCATCCACTGAAGTTACTGAAACACTCTCCCTTTGATCCATGATCATTGGAGGCTCATAAAGTTTAAGGTTCTCTACATTCACAACTAAGTATATCTCCATGTATGGTGGAAGATCTAGGCAGAAAGCATTTGTGCCAATCTTTTCTAATATGGTGAAGGGTCCATATCGGATGAGATTGAGTTTCTTTCCTTCACCCTTTAACCTATATTTGATGATGTGAAGTCATACTTGATCACCTACTTGAAATTGATGATCTACCTTGTGCTTATCATGCCTCACCTTATAATGGGCTTAGATATTTTCCAACTGTTCCTAGACTATCTGGTGTACCAGTTGAATCCTCTAGATGAACTTGCAGGCTTTGTCTTCATCTCTTTGTTCTTTTGAGTTGACATATTTTCCAAATTTCAAGCCTAGGGGAGTCTTAGGTAGATACTATTAGAATATAAGTGGATGTGCTTGTTTTACCATTGAAAATACCCTTGTCACCCAACCATAGGCCGAAGCCACCCTCCGAGCACCTTAACCTTGACAGAGAATCACTCCAGAAGAAAACCCTAGGCTAGATAGAAAAACAAAGGGTAGTGCACCTTTCCCCAAGGATATTGCATCAACAAGAGATGATCAGATAGTCCAAACCCTAGCCAAGAGATAGTCCAAGCATAATTTCTAGCTATAGCAGCTACAACGGCAACTCTCCTCCAAACCTGTGCAGAAACTGGGCAACTGCAGTGCGCACAAGTTTTGCTCTGCAATTATGAGCCTGCCTGCTAGAATGAGAATTGGCCTCCTGTATTTATACTAATTCTGGCTAACTGCCTGGGCCAACTTCTCATTCTGGGTATCTGTCTGTTCAGTATATATTATTATTTATGGCTAACTTCTTCTCTTGGAGGATAATAACCTAATATAAATTATCTTGTTGAGCCGACAAGTCTTCTAGGGTTATTAGCCAACTCATTAGGGTTTATTCTTGCTTCCTGGATTATTCTATCCTCGTCAGGTTTACACATGGAGGTAAATACCTCCCGTAGCTACCATAATATCAACACTCCCTCCTAGCTAGGGAGGTATTACAGGTAATGGTCTTCAACACAAAAACATACCATTCACTCGATAGCATCAACATAGTTGTATAGACTAGATCATGACTAGATCATCAGCACCATCATCATCATCAATGTCATCAACTGCATCATCTCTTGAAACCATACTCTATCTGGGAAATCTTTGTCCTTTGATTATCCATCTAACTGATAATTATTTCCAATACTGTTGATAATCTTCAAGGTAATCGAAACAAAATAGAACACAATTGTGTCTATCCATAGTAGTACATAACTACAATCCAGTGGTACACTACCACACCAAGTAACACACAAGTACTTGATCAACAACATATAGTCATGAACAATGGAACACATCCACCATAGTAGTATACATCTACTTTCATACAGTCTTCATAACAATCATCTGATATCAACTTGCACAGAAACAATGTTATGATATAAATTGAATCCTCTGAGCCAATCCTTCACTCACATCTGTGAGATCTGAAAGAATATCTTCCCTCATAGTAGAACAATGAGATATCTAGACTATTCTTCTCAAGCAAGGAATAATAACTGTCATGTCTTCTGAACCTAGACCATTCCCTAACCTGGGCCATTCTTCCTACACTAATCAAAGTGCACCCTGGAGAGAATGTATAAACCCTAAGGAATGCATGTCCTTGATTGTTGAGCCTGGACTATTCCCCACCTTGGGCCATTCCTCCTACACTAATCAAAGTGCACCCTAGAGAGAATGTATAAACCCTAAGGAATGATTGTTCAGACCATTTCCTCTGCTAACCACAAGAGGAAAATATTGTCCTGTACCAACCTCCAAAACGGACCATTCCTCATGTTAACCACAATGAGAAATCGCTAACGGTGAGGCGGGCCAGTATTCTTGAGTAAACCTTAAGAAGAGAGACTTCCCTAGACAACTCCCCATGTTAACCACAATGGGAAGTCACTGTCTATGGTAAATTAGCAATCTGGACCATTTCCCATGTTAACCACAATGGGAAATCGTTGCCCATCAGAAATCTCAATCCACTTTCCGAATAGGAAAGAATCTGTTCAAGATGGACTATTTTTCAATCTTGAAAATGAATGTCCTCAATAATATTTTCAGTTCTCCCTCCCAACCTGGGAATCATCTCTTCCTTTTTCAATAAGGAAGTTGTCTCCACGAGCTCCAGCTTGAGTATGCAAACTCTTTCATCTTGGATAGAAACTTTACCAAAATGTCTGCTTATATGTTCATCTGTCGAGATATGTATTGGAGAACCACTTTCTCCTTTCTGTACTTCATCATAGATAGTGTAATGCTTGATTTCAAATGTACTTCGTTCTAGAGCACTGGCTTTTATTTGAAGGCTTCATGTAGCTCTGATCAATAAAGTATATAATTGTTGGAACACTGGAATATATCCATGTGGCACTTCTTCTATCATCATGAGATACGATCTACTGAGTAATCATCTTGATACAATATCTTTGTTATAGAGAATATTTACCACGCTTTTGTTGTGCATTAGAGGTTCTTCACTAATTTATCTTCTTCCATATGTATACAAGAGTCTCTTTCTGGTATGCCTCAAATTCTTGAGGTTGCTCTTCATATGTTCTTTGTTCAATTTCTCTGGAGAACGGTCTTTGCATTCATCTTGATGTAGCACTCCAACCCATGGATGATATAATGACTCATGTAGAGGTATGTCTGGTTTACCGCAATGAGAAATCATCATAGTCTTCTCCCTCCATCTGGGATAACCTCTAGTTCTATATCTCTCAATGCTTTCATTCATAAGTCTTCCATACACTGTTCTTCATCACGACTTTCAGTTCCTCTGCTTGATTGATTTTATTGAGTTTATATCAGGCTAACAATCTTGTGATTCTTGATACAATGACTGGTTGTTATGGATTCTCTTTCTTTCTTTGAATCTTCATGTTCTTCCTCGTGTTTATCTCTTGGGTCCATGGAGTAGATTCCATTCCCTAAAGATTCCATTTCTTTCTTTCATCATCTTCAATGGATCATAATATGAGCTCCCTCCTAATCCTTTCTTCATGTATGAGTGCATATAATCGACTCCCTCCGTCTAACAGAGTCCATGCTTCTATCTGCATCCTTATTGTCTTCTACAATATATAATTATCTCTCTCTGTCTAACAGAGTCCACGCTTTCGTCTTGTTGTCTTCTACAAAATGTTATAAGTCTTTCTCTGAATTCTTTATGGCTTTGGTTCTTCTAAGTATATTCATGATTGATTTGGAGTGTTTCATCCCTTCATGTGTATTATCTAATGATATCAATCCTTATCTTGTTGTTCTTCCATAGGTATAGTTCTTCTTGGAATACATTATCTTCCAAGAGATAGATATACAAGATATGTACAGAGACGATGCAAACAAGATATGTACAAGAAATA
>SNQJ01S0190399.1:2282-13626 GCA_010110895.2 Picea sitchensis
ACCCCCAACACTTTGGCACTTTGTGAACTCAAAAGTTACCTCACCTCCTTCTCCCTGAACTCTGAACTTCGAACTTCACTTATGTCAGATTAATGGTCTACGGCCTTCCACGATCCAACGGTCCAGATCACCTCTTCGCGAATCATGACTTCGCGTTTCGGGATTTTGGAAGACAACTCCCTCCTTTCTTTTCACTCCCGATTTCTGAACTCCCGAAATATACTTCCCAACGAAGGGATCAATGGATGGATCTGTTCTTAGATCAACAACCCAAACTATTCCTTCGAATTTCGAACCGCAAATTCTTCAGGACCAAATCTACGACCCACTTTCCTCTCATGATCAACAGCTATGATCACTTTCATGAACTCGGACTTCACGATTTTTCACAACTCTTGCCTCTGGCTTTCCTGATTTGCGAATCATCGAAATGTTGATCCCTTGCCACATGTCCTATCTCAATGCATGGCTAGTATTTCTTCGGCTCCTAGCTCTTTGGGTATTCTCCTCCTGCCTTTTCTCCAAAGGGTTTCTCCTCCATAGTCCGTAGATCTCTGCCATGCTTCTTCATCAGTGCCAACGGCTAGGATCAAATCTTCTCTTCAAAGTTTGTGAGTTTTACACTCTACTCCATGCTAATCTTTCGAAGTCCAAATCCTCGAACTCTCGAATCTGCTGCCACCTGTCAACCTTGACGATGGACAGTTCCGATGACTTCAAAACTTCGAGACTTCATGAGTCCACTCCCCTGTGCACCTTGAAAGAGTTAAGTCTCATGCACTTTCCTTGGGATCCAACGACTATTGGTCCTTGAGCTTAGATCTGATGAACATATCTGATCTCTTCTACGCTCATTCCTCATTGTCTGGACTCTAATATGATGGTGCAGGTTCTTCAAAGTCCTCGATCCAACGACCACTATTTCTCCTCCTCCTGAGCTTATGCCTACTTCCCTAACTTGGAAGTTTTTCATATGTTTCAAAGGCTTCACCTTTGAACTACCTCCTGCGATCCCAGTGACTTTGGGTCTTGTCTGCATTTCGGAAAATGATATCTCTCCTGATCTTTTAACTTACTTAGTCTCTAAGGGGCTAGACCCTTCCACGCCTTTTAAAGGACTTTCTGGTGCCCTCCTGGCACACTCTACGATCGATCTCCTGATCTTTCGAATGTGAAACAAGTTCGTCTCTATTTGTATTCCTTGTGCTTTGAATAGCCTCTAGATGTCTGTCTTTCAAAACTCTGTTCAAGTGTTGTCCTGGTGCACTCCTTGCACAAGTCTTCCTCCATATTGTTCAACAACTCTGTGAGTGTCTCCTAAGTGCTCTGTAACTTTGACTTCATGGTTTTTGGTCACTCCAAATCGCGATTCTCCCGAAGTGAGAACTCTGAATCTCATAGATCTGACGGTCAAGGTGGGTCCTGATAGATCCTTGGATCTATGATCCAGATTAACTTCATGACTTCGGGGATTTTTACTTCCCTTATGGCGAACTCATAGTTCGTCAAAATAGTGAAGTCCGAAGGACTCAAGGGGTTAACTCTCGCACTGCTTTCCATATTCAATGATCACAATAGACCTTGACTCTACTCAAATAGTTCTCATTCATTCATCTTCTGAACAAAAGAACCTTCCCTTTCTATACTTCAATCTCACTATTCTTCCTGAGCTTTGTTGGCTCTGAAAGGCTTAACAGCCTTGCACTCTTTTTCTTGAACGTAACGATTGGAAGAATTCTTCCACGCACCCCTTACGTTCATTCCCCAACTCTAGAACTGAATTAGTTCTCTGTCTCTGTCTGCCTCGTAGAGAGCCTGTGCATACATTCACTATCTCTCCTAAGATTTAATAGACTCCTTCCTCCAAGGGACTCAGAATGACTAGGAGGGTCGACATGCGTACATGAAACTATGCCTAAGTTCGATGAACTCATAGTTCATTTCTCTAGCTTAAGACCTGACAGGACTTAAGAATTTACGAGTATAAAACATGTCCAATGCATATAATTTCCTACTTGCCTAATTATACAATCAAGCAAACACCAAAATGGGTATAGTATAAATCATTAAGAAAACATATTTATCCCTACAACATTCATAGGATATCCAACTTTAATTCACAGTACCACTTAAATACACAAGATATTCGATTACTTATCTATTATAGGTGAAAGTCACAAACTAGCTGACTGTGGGTGTTTGTCCTTCCACTCAGCGATAGGCTTAGAGGCATTCATTCTTAGCACTCTGGACACCCCCATCCCAAGCCATGATATCGCCAGGGAACTCTCGCAGTTCTCAAAGATCCTTTCTTAGTTTCATCTTCTGCTCAGATTCTGTTCTCTATAAACATTTAGAGATCTCCCTTTCGGATATGGCCTTGGGAGAAGTTTACTAGATGCTCACTCAACATCAGGCTCATGGCCTTCATTTCATCCTCTGCTGGAGAGCTCTCTGTGTGTTCTCCTCATCGATTTGTATATCTTTCTTCCAGGATGGTTCTTGACCCATCCTGTTCCTTCTGTCAAAAGGGAACTCTGGTCATCTTGGTCTATGATACCCAGTGGTAATTCAAGATGACATTTTCCAATTAGGCCATGCTTCCATTTATGGGAGTGGTTGACAATTCAACCACTAGTCCTTTTGTCATTAACTATTTTCTCTCCTTGGGATCTGAAGGAGGTTTATAATCCTCATCAAGGGTAATTTTTGGGTTATTGGATATAATGAACCCTCTCTTATAGTTTTCACATTCTTTCCTCTAGTGGTATCATGGCCAGCACTTTCAAGTCTTCACCCCCATAGTCAGTTATTGGCAACTCAACAATAATACATTTACACTATCCACATGCCTTAGCATGGTAATCCTATTTTATGATTAATTACAAAATGGGGGAAACATGGATGTTACATACTATTTCATGAAATGGGAAAAGGTTGCCCCTCTAACTCATGTAAACGAAAAGATGGTGATCCAATTCATAGAACAACAGTTGATCACAAGATTCGGTATCACTTCCGTCCTTTTTTTCGATAATGCCTCTTACTTTTCTTGCACCATATTAACATAGTTTTCTCTAGACAAAGGAATCATAATTAGATACTCTGCAAACTACTATCCATAGGGGAACGGAGTGGAAGAATCAACCAATAAGAACCTAGGGGGGGATATTAAAGAAAACAATTGCAGACAACCAAAGGAACTGGCATAGTTCACTTCATAATGCCTTATGGGATGATAGAGTAACACTCAAGGAAGCTATAGGGAATTCCCCATACTTTTTGGTATATGGACATGAATCCATTCTTCTGAATGGGATATATCTTCCATCTCTTCAGCTTGCTCAGGATTCTAGAGGAAAAACCTCATCGGTTATTCAACAAAGAGTTGATACCCTCCTCATGCTGGAAGAAGAAAGGGAGAAAGAAAAATCAAACTTCACTACTCATCATAAGATACTTAAAAGGTGGTTTGACAAGCATAAGGCCAAAGAGAAGAATTTTGAAGTAGGAGACTTAGTCCTGAAATGGGACAGAGCGAATGAGTCGAAGGGAAAACATTCAAAGTTTCAAAATCTACGGCTCAGACCTTTTCAGGTAGCCTAGAAACCTGGGGTAGGAATGTATCGGTTGTAAAATATGAGGGGGGAACTTGATGCCCTCCCAATGAATGGCCAAGCCCTAAAACAATATTTATGTTTAAAAACAAATGTGTGTGTTTTCATGATATTTTGTATTTAGGTAGGCTGATTGCGGAGTCTTTCATTTTTGTTTTCTTGTTATAGTATTTTTTGTGCTTTGAAATTTGTGTTCAACAAGGCATTGGTTGACCTTATTTCATGCAGCATAATGAACTCTGTTCCTGACTCATGCTTACATAAAACACAAGAAGCACTGGGAGAATTATGGTTGTTTTGAAGGAGTTCTGTATCTAACCTGTGCAAATAAACAACCTTGGCAAAGTGATTAAGTGTCTGCCTGGTGGTCTGGTAAAACCTAAAGGGAAATATGGTAAGCTAGAAAGGACCACATGTAACTCAAGACAGAGCTAGAAAAAATTCACCTTAACCATCTCATTTTGCAAATAATCGAGGTCCTCCTCTCCCACTCGCTCAGGGAATTTTGCCAAAATAAAATAAATTATATCAAATGAGTGCAAAGTAGGAGAGGGTATGCATATAACTCCACCGGGGATATGGACACTCACTAGCAATGGAGCAAGGTATGTGACATCGGGGTGACTCTGTCAGGGCTATGGATGCTCACCGACAGTGGAGCAACACCGTAGCAAGTGAATGATGATACCTAAAAGGCATAATGCTAGTGAATGCTTTACTCGACTCTTGTCAAAAGAGGGAATGGGTCATGGTTAAAGGAAATGAAGGAGGTGTTGGAAAACATATATATTTCTAAAATTTTAGACTTTAAATAATTTTTAGTACTTGTTAAATAAGAATAGAGTGGGCTCGATTCTAACCGTCGATGAAGTCTTCCTTCAATCAAACGATTCTAATATCTTCAGAGTTATGAAGCCTCCTATTTGTTAAAGAGTCAAATCACTAGAGGTATCTTCGGAGCTTTGCACTTCAGGCATTTCAAAAAGTCATAAATTTAAAAGCCTGAAGTCCGAATTACCGAAAATGCTTAAGATTAAACCAGATTAATTAAAACTTAAAAGTGATTAATGTATAATTAATCGTTTCACTATTTCATATTTCGTGGATTTCCTATCAAGATACATCCAAAAATCCCGAAGTATGAAAACTTGAAAACACGTAACTTTAAACATGATTAATTAATATTTTAAAAGAATATTATCTCATAATTAAACCTTCATGAATTCGTGATTCAGAATTTTTCAATTCTGTTTCATCCAAAACTCCCGATCGTGAACCGCCGATATTAATGGCATTAATCACAAACCAATGGTAACGATTTTAATAAAGATTGCAGATCACCAGTTGTTTTTTCTCATTAAGGAAAATAAATTTACCGTCAGTGAAGGTATTCTAAAATTAATATGCCTAAGGTGAATAAAAATACTTGAATTTGAATTCTATTTTCACTTTTGCAGAATAAAAATTTTAGCCAACTGAGAAAAATCACACATCTCCTTGTAACATGTACTCTGTTACGATTTTATCAACATCATGGCACCTCAGAAGATGGTTAAAACAGCTGGTGAAGGCATGAACCCGAATGCCGAAATTCTATTAGACACCACACCATGGGCCATAGATTCTATGAGATCCTGGGAGCAGGTGTTTGATATCCTGCAATGAGAGCTTACAAATGGCCCAAAAATTAGGATATGAAGAAGATGAAACTCATGAAACCAAGCTCAAATATATAGTTGAATCTAGGTTACAAAAATTATTTGTGCGACCAAGGCTCTTACATTATAACGATATGATAGGTTGGGCCTTGGAACATGTCGACATTCAGACCAGGAGCATCTACAATTCTCAGAAGGTTGTTGTTGGATATTTCTGACCCAAACAGATTCAGGTAATGTATAAACTATCTCCTAACTTCAAGTATAATTATAATGATACCTTCATGGTGGAATTTGAACAAAAAGAGTGCATAAATATGCCCAGAGTTATCCTGATATAATCAAGTCATGGTGGGTTAACCCTGAAAAATTCAAAAGCAATGCCCACGACGTTTACGCCACTGCATAGTTGAATGCTCACATGATCTATGTATTTATGATGTTATGCAGTCTCTTCGGAAAGAAGATCCCCACTCATTTTCATATGTAATGGGTGTTAATAATGCATGAGGTAGCCGAGGGATACTCTTTCAACTGGGCCAAAATGTTGTCAGAAAATTTGGCCAAGGAAATCACCAAATACCAGTTGGCCAAGTTAAAGGGACAATCTGTCCCTTTCTACATGCCTGCTTACATTATGGATGCCATAATCTTTGTAACCCCTTTCCCATTGATGAATTGGATTTGGACTCCAGCAAATGATGAAGCTATACATTTTTACCATTCTAAACCGTGGGAGGATAAAGCCAAGGATTTATTCTATGAAATATGTCATTATGTAGTGGTACCTATTCATGTTGCCCTATACGGTTTCCCACCTCCCAAATTTTCAGACAAGAACATGGAAAACCTGGGCAAAATTACAGATTGTTATATCGAAGAGAATTTTTCCTACATCAGAGTTTTTGGGTGTTCGGTACCCCCATGCTCTTCCAATTTTTTTACCAGATTGACTAGTATGCTAAGAAGTGGTGTACCAAACCATGACCGGGGGCATCAACAAAGAATTAAAAGTATCCCAGAAGAAGGTATGGCCAACATTCCCTCTGCATGTTAGTATGTTCTCATTATTAAATTTTGGTCATTCTAAAGTAGAGGCCGTAGCCTTGGAAGATGTCAAGTTGGTTTCCATCAAATTTAAAAGACATGACCCACTGAAAATAGTAGAAAATCACATGGCTCAATATAATTTGAAGACGTATATGCATGAAAATTCCCCACAAGATGATATATTCAGGGGAGCTAGGTCCTATGAGGAAGTATTGAACATAGTCCAAACTCTATCTCCAGACCAACGAGCCAACTTCTATAATTTTCAGAAGTACAGAAGGAATAGTCTCCCAAAGGTATTATAGGGAGAACCAGTGACACAGTCATCTTCATAGGAAATTACACCCCCAGGTTTTGTACTTGAGTCTTCCAGTAAAAAAACAACTGAGGATATCCCAAATATCCCCAAAGTGTCAACAAAGGAACCAGAAGCCTCATTGGTAGGATATTTAGGGTCGCAGTCAAAGGCTTTGTTTGAAAATTTTCTAAAGAAGAAACAAATGGCGCCTCCTTCGTCACCATCAACCCCTGCTGGTATCCCACAGATTACCGAAGGACAAAAATTTACAGAGATAGGAAGTCCCATTGCAAGACTGACACATCTACAGACAAGATTCAGAACCCCTAGTTCCGAGGTTATTTATGTAAGTGATCTTACCTTGATCATGCCCAAAGAAATGCCTCCTTCAAACTTCTTTTTCAGCAAGAAGAGAAGGGCCATAGTCAGAGGAGATTCACAACAAAAATAAGGGGTAGTCACCAAAAGACAAAGAATTATATTTGATGGACAAGGCCTAGATGATTCAGAACTCTCCAAGGAGATGGTTGGTTCATTAGGTGCCTTCACTATGACCAATCAGTGGTTAGTTGAAAATTTAGCCGAGAAACTGAAACAAAAAAACTTGTTGGTAGGATAGTTGTAGAATCAAATATTGACCATGGAACAAGATATGAGAAATAAAATGAATAAGGAGTTTGAGAAAATCAGAGCCTATGAAAAACAATAGATCCAATAGTTGAAAGCCATCTTTGATGAACTCCATCAGAATTCACATACCAACAAAGAATTGGTCACCCAACATGCAGAGTTGATCAAGAAGTTAAAAATAAAGATAGACTTGATCAAAGGTACAATAGTGGAGCTTGAAGCTTTCCAGGCTCAGGCATTGGAAGTACAGGAAAAGATGGAATTAGCTAAGCATGATCTCATTACAAAGGTGGAGGCTATTTAGAACGGTTATCAAGTGGTGGATATTTCCCTAAAAGACATATATATCAAAGAAAGGGAAGCTCGCTAAACTCAGGCCAAGTTTCAAGAGGCTATGTTTCTAGTAGCCAATGATGATATATCAGATATCCCTAGACTGTCTCTGTCTGAACAGACCAAGGGTGATATAATTTTAGAAGCCTGGGAAAATAATTTGGCCAAGAGAAAAATGATAGCCAGGGAAGTTAATGAAACTTGTCTAGAAGCATTGTCTTCATTAGAAAAAGGGATACTAGATGTCGAAGGGAATAATATATTTGAAGCCCTAAGATAGATAGGCATAGCTAAGAATCAATACAATGCTAAAACCAACAAGTAAGAAGCTATGAAGGCCATACAAGAGTTGAACCAGATTGATATCACCCAGATAAAAAATTGGATAGTAAACCCCAGCTTGATATTGCAAGCCACATCCCTGGGAGCGAAAAAGGTACTTGAGAAATTTCCTCAAGTAAAAATAAAGCTGTATACTTTTTAAGCTAATGAATCAACTAAACCTTCACAATTGGTGGTGAAGTTATTGAGCAGATGTATTCACTGTGTCAAATTTGGAAGAGCAAGTTCATAGGTATGCAAGTGAAGAAGTGCTATTACTAGAGTGGATATAGCTAAAAAGACACATGGAAATAGATCTATAATGACTGGGACGTCATGCCAAAATAGCCAAAGGAGCAGAAGACATAAGTGTCTGGTGAGCAGATGAAGAGATTGCCAGTGGAGCTCAACATTTTCTACGTTCTATTTTCTTTTATTCACTATTTTGAATTAGGAGAAGTCCGACCATTTTGATTTGTGAAAATTTTGTATAAATACACAGATTGAAGACTTATCTCAGGCTGCTTCTTGCTGAATGTAATAGAGAAAACTCTCCTTATTGAGTATTAGTACAAGTGCAGACCAAAGATTCCAAATTTTGTTTAGTTTGGGTTATGTGTTCTTCTATTCTTCCATATATCAATATTTCTTTATGTATTTCCTTGATGAATGTTTGATTTCAATTTAGTACAACAACTACTACAATCATATTTGATTTGTAATTTGTTACGCAAACAATTTTTCTTCTGCATTTACTATGAGTAAATCAAGACCTGTGAGCTACTTGGATTACTATATTTTATAGTTCATTTAAGGTTATACTATCTATTTTCTTCTATTGCAACAAAGTAAGATTCTTCAGTAATTGATGCCTTGCTTTGTTTAACATCTTTGTGTTTTTCTCTCACAACATTTGATATTTTCAATTTTGACTTAGACACAAAATACAACCTCTGTGTTGCCATACTGTTAATTTCATTTAAGGAATTTTTCTCACATAATTGAGGTATAAAAATCACACATTAAAAATTTCCTTTAATTCCTGATGCTTGACATTATTCTTTTAGCCTTAAGTTTAATCTTAGGAACAACAAGAGGAATAAAGGTTGAAACCCCACAAGCAGTCCCAGATTCACCAACCAAGGAATTTCAAATTCAAAGATAGAAGAGGCTCTGATAAAATACCAGTTAAGTTCTTAACCAACTTCTGCATCAGCTGAGCCTGGGGAAGGAACAAAGATTCTACTTTCACCCAGTAAGTCTCCATTTATTGAGCACTCAACACACCCTAAAAGCCTTATCAAATTTTGTCACTTTTTGGGTACCACTTGTTTTCTTCACGGTCTGACTCGATTTCTGTAACACCCTATTTCCCCCAGTTTGTAAAAATAACTGGACTGGCCAAGAACTGTGGCAGACTCAGAAATGTGAATATGTGATGTGAATGGACATTGTGGAAAAGGTCGATGAATGTGAATAATATTATGAATTTATATTGCAGGACTGCTGAGAGGGGATATGCTTAAAAAGAGACCATGATGGCTGCAGACAGGTGGTGGAAGGCACCTGGAAAGGTGGCGTTAACTTCCATCGAAAATCAATACCGTATTTGGACTTCACTGGCCCAGAGAACCAAAAGCGGCTCACTGGCCTAGAATTTAATGTCTCACAGGATGGTAGGTAGATGGCTCCTCAGGAATTAATGATGGATGGGGAGGTGAACTACCCACCCGTAGAGCCGTTAGGCTTGACCAGCATGAGGGAAATCACACCACATGCAACCTCGCAAGAGGATAAGGTATGGGGGAGAAGCAATTGGGGGCATACGCGAGGGGAGGAAAAAAACTCTGGCGATATGCAGAGTGAGTGATAACAGAGAGGAAGGAGAGTAACCTTCACTCCTGGTCACTGGAAAACAAAGACACAGTCTCGCAGCATCGTGGTCTCATCTTGGGGGTGGCTAGTGGTAGATCCGCTGGGAGTCGTTGAGCCTATGTTTGGGTGGAAACGAGCACCCCTCTCAGCAGTTGCATAACCCCTGGTGTTACTTTTTGATAAGTGTTTTTCCTTTGACATCTTGAAATATGTGTATGCTAACATTTATGATCATAAGTTGTGAAATCATGAATGACTTCATTATAAGAATGTCTGTATGGTGTCTTGATCAGTACTGGTAGTTGTATGTTTATAAGGAAAGACTACGTGTGGCTTATGCTCTCTGAAATTGTTGTTTATATGCAAACTGATCTAATTCAGACTTCATGCCCGGTTCTCGGGAGAGAGATACCCTTATTTGCCTTAGATCCTACCCTGGGTAAACCTCCCCATAGAGATACCCTCCTTGAAAACATCATCAAGAACCTGGAAGGAGGACGTGAAGGCACAAGGCCATAAGAAATCCCTGATAAGTATCGAATCGACGGACGAGATCCCGTCGGGAGATCTGTGGTCACTCACGACCGTTAGATAAGAAGAAGAAGATGGAAAGATAAGTACCTTAACCTTGATAGGTGTTAATCGACGGATGAGATCCCGTCGGGAAATCTGTGGTCACCCATGACCGTTAGATTGGTAGGAGAAAGTAGAGGGTTAAATGTCTTACCGTTTTTCCTTTCTGTGTCTTCGTGGGTAGAAAAGATATCGGGATCGTAGATCCCCAGGGTCCATGAGAAAATTTGGACCGTTGATTTTTCCCTGTCCAGGAAGTCGGGGGAGAATGGACAGGTTAGGAACCTGTCCAAGCCGTGAGATCTCGGCTGGAGAACCCGACAGCTGTTGGATCTGTTAGGAGATACCCGAGGGTTAAACCCCCAATGAATAAGGGAAAAAGCCTCGAAATAGATTTGGGTCGACCGATTAAAGGAGGCCACATGTCAAGAGATTACCCGTTTCAATAAATTGGGAATTGGGAACTCGGGAGTTCTGGTTATTAAAGATCAAAGCCTTCCATGGTAGAAACCCTGAAATAGATTTGGGACGTCTGATTAAAGGAGGCCACGTGTCATGAGATTTCCCATTTTGGGAAATCAGGAGTCGGGAACTCGGGAGTCTTGGTGATGAGAGATCGTGATGTTCCATGGTGGAAACCCTGAAGTAGTCATGGACCGACCGATTTCGGGAGGCTACGTGTCGAGAGATTACCCGTTTCAGGAAATCAAGAATCGAGGATTCAGGAGTTCCATTGACAAGAGGTCAGGCTCTCACCTTGATAAATCCCGACTTATAAATATCGAGATGTTATCATGTGGTTAAGTCCCAATGAACAGACGAGATTCCTTCAGGGAATATCAGGGTCTATAATGACCGTCAGATGTGGGGAAGATACATCAACTTTAAGCCGGGGCGCGAATGCGCCTTAGGGTAAGTGGCGAGCAGATCTGAATGACCAAGGTCCACCCGCCCAGATCTACGGCTGAGGTTTCATTCTGAAGCCCCCT
>SNQJ01S0190401.1:0-14892 GCA_010110895.2 Picea sitchensis
AAATGTTCAAGTACAAGATGATTCAAAATGACAATGTCTCCTTGGTATATATAGGAGACTAGGAGGTATAATTACAAATAATGGCCTAAAGCCGAAATAATTAAAATAAAATTACTAATCTAAATTACAACTAATGGCCTAGATCCGACATAAATAAAATAGCATTACTAATCTAATATGCCCCAATTAAGGGGTAATGAGCCAATATTAGGGCTTAACATAGTACACCTATGGTGGTTAGTTGCAAGATCAGTGAAGATGATATTTCACCTGATCTTGATCAAAGAACATATCGATCAATGATAGGCAGCCTTCTGTACATAACAAAATTCCGTCCTGATATAATGCAAGTTGTTGGAATGGTAGGTCGTTATCAGTCTGCCCCTAAACAAAGTCATTTAGCAGCTTTCAAGAGGATATTCAAATATTTGAAGGGTACAATGACTTATGGTATTTGGTATCCTAGAAATTAGAACTTACAATTAACTGCATATTCAAATGTTGATTGGGAAAATTGTTTGGATGAGAGAAATAGCACTAGTGGAGGTACATTCTTCTTAGGTGATTTGTTAGTAGCATGGATTAGTAAGAAGCAGGGATCTATTTCAATATCAATTACAGAGGCATAGTACATTGTTGTTGCTACTTGTTGCACTCATATTTTATGGATGATACAAACTCTTGCAAATTTGAAGGTAACTTATACTGATCCAATTCCACTTCACTGTGATAAGACTAGTGCCATTAGTGTCTCGAAGAATCCTATTCTCCATTCAAAGATGAAGCTTATCCAAATAAAGTATCATTTTCTCAAAGAGCAGGTTACAAATAGAGTTGTTGAACTGAATTATATTCCTTCCATAGAACAAATTGTAGACATCTTTACTAAACCCCTAGCCAAGACACCTTTTGAATATATTTGTCAGAAGTTGGGTGTCATCCCTACTCTCACATAAGCGAGTCCATCCTGTCAGGGGAAGTATGTGTTGGTTGAATATCTGATACCTCCAAAAAATACTATAACAACTCAGGTGAAGCATTTTTTCTTTGAAATTGATGTCAAAGGGGGAGAAAACGAGTTGTATGGATGCTACAGTTGGAGGTCCAAGCAGTCTAGTGCAGCCTTTGAGGGTTTCCATCAATGAAAAAGGGGGAGATTGTTGGAATTTCTTATAGGAAAGAGTGTGCTTGTCATTGATGGAAAGAATAGAAGGTGGAGCAGAAGGAAGCATAAGCTCGGGAGGAGGAGAAAATAGTATGCAGAGATCACATCTTAGGAAGGAAAGCACAGTACAAAATAAAATGAATATAAAAGATCAGGAGGGTTAGCGAATGAATATCTAAGCTCAGGGTGAGAAGCTTCAGTAACTTTCCAATCAAGAAATCGAAATCGACTATGTTGATCATCTCATATTACATACATCGGTCATACGAGTGACTGTGGGCTTGAGGATCATTGGAGGATCATGACCGTCGGATCTACAAGCGATATCAATGATAGGGATAAATTGTGGGGAGTGAAAGAAGAATTAAATAACTTGTTAGTTCTAATCCCACAATTGGTCTAGATCGTCAGATCTCATAGACTCAGAGATCGACGACTGTGGTTGATCCAGCAAGAAATTGGTTTAAGTCTAATTAAGTTGTGACCATCGGATGTGCAATCGCTAGATCAATGATAGGGATATATTGTAGATATTGAAAGTTAAATTAAATATCACACTAGTTCCAATCCCACAATTAGCCAGGATTGTCCAATATTATAGCTTCGAAGATCGATGATTTTGGTTGATTGACCAACAACACACAACTTCAAGTTGTGGAGTTTGAGTGTCGAGCTAAATCACTCACAAGTTGTGGTTCTGTAATCATCATCAACCATTGATCTAATTCGATCATCTTTGTGACCATTGGATCACATTTTAGTATAAGGACAGGATAAGCTAGAAGATATGCATCGCAGAAAGATCGATTCATTGATCTAAGCTCCTGATCAATGAATAGGATTCACTTTGGATATAAATATGCAAGGAGGTTATGCTCTAGAAAGGTTGAGATTTGAAATACATGAAGCTCAAAAATACAAAATGATTAAGGACCATCAGATCTGGGGAACATACGATGACTGTTAGATTAGGGATATCTACGTCAACAAACCATGTCATCAAGGCCCTGTGGAAAACCATGTCATCAAGTACACATGGCATAATCAGATGATGACATGTGTCAAGAGGAAACTGGCTTGTGCCATGTCAACATGTGACATCAATAAGTTATTTCACTCCGGAAGAATTACTTTGGGAGTTTCACGACTAGCAAATGTTGAAATATCCAAAGTGCAGAGACCCGAAGGAAATCTCGACCGTAGATCTGATGTTGGGTGCACTCTCAACCATTTATCAAGATACAATGGAAGGATAGCATAAGTATAATAGTCAAAGACCTAGAGTAAAAGGTGGTCATCCATCTCAACAATTGATTAAGTCTTGGCCGTCAGATTAAGCCATGTAAGAATAAAATCTAGCGATTGATCTGTTTCTATGAAATAAATGTAAATCGTCCGATCTATTCTGGAATTCTGATAAAAAGTTTTGAAAGGTTTTAAACCCAAAATTTTCGAAGGGTGAAATCTCGAAGTTCCAACAGTCGTCCATTTCAGGAGACTGAATCGTGACTGTTGAATTGATAAGTGCTCAAGCACTCGTTAAGCCTAGATGTATGGTCACTACCAGTGGTTACATGATGGAAGGGGATTATAAGCCAAAGAAACCATAATTGAGTGGTTGTAACTGACAGAGAAGACGAAGAGTTTCGACAGCTAGAGAAGCTAAGGAATCTTAGCATAATTTACACTGATGATGAACACATGGGGTATAACCACCAGAGAAGATGAAGAGTTACCATGATGATTAGGCAGAGGACTCGACGTGAGAAAAACATGCAAAAAAGAGAAGAGAGGGGGAGTCTCTCGTTAGCTATGGTGTGTGTAGGTTGAGAGGCAGAGAACAACCTAAAGGGAAGAACAGTGGTGTAGTGAAGAGCATGTGGAGGCATAGCGCATAGAACAAAGATGGCACACAAACAATAAAAGGTAGAAGAACAAAATGTGCAAGGGATGTGAGCAGGAGTAGACTGATGTAGGCAGAGCAAAGCAGTGTAGTAGAACAATGATGAGACTTGTAAGCCATTGATAAACACTATATCACTATAATAAATTTCAGTAAGAAAAGATTTATATTTCAGGGTGGTAGGGAGGTGCTATGGAGTAATTTTGTCCTCAGAGTTTCAAGTAGGTGCTTGAACACAATGAGTTGTAGATTCCATCTAGTTGCATCCAAAAAAACCAGGGTGGTAGGGTGGTGCAAGGGATAACTATTGTTCTCTATTATACAGGTTGGTNGGTGCATGTGTGACTGGAAGTTGGTGCTGGAACACTTAGGGACTTGGTGCTTCCTTCTAGTGCGTGCTAGATAAACCAGAGATTTGGTGCTCTTGACAACTTGTTTCTTGTAAAACAGAGGTTGTAGCCTCAAGAGGAGTTGGATCTTATAAGAATGATAATGTATAGAAAATAAAGACTACTTATCATATCAAGAAGAAGAGGTTTTTCCCTTTATGGGTTTCCTTAGGAAATATCTGTCTCTGTATATTTCATGTGTGTGATTGATGTTGAATATTCTATATCTTACTTCCCTGCATTATTGTGATCATCATTGACTGTTCTGTAAAGAGTTTAAAATGGGCATAATTATTTAAGCACAGTAACAACTGATTCACCCTCCACTCTCAGTTGCTCAATAGATATATTTAAACCCACTTTTATTACTTGTTGGGGAACTTTTGCTTAGGAACGTATGCCTTTCAACTTATCTAATGAAGGTGCTACTTTTCAAAGAGATATGCAAATAGCTTTTGACAATTTGATCAATAAAATTATTCAGATTTATCTTGATGACTTAACTGTGTATTCTAAAAACTGATCAGATCATTTCGATCATCTTAGAAAGATTCTCATGCGATGCAGGAAATTTGGCATTTCTCTAAATCGTTCTAAGTCTATTTTTTGCATTACCAAGGGAAATCTCCTTGGACACATTGTCTCGTATTTAGGAATAAGCATTGATCTCGAAAGGATTACTGCTATCCTAAATCTTCCTACTCCCACTTCCAAGAAGGAGGTTCAAGATTTCATGGGCGTTATTAATTTTGTCCGTAGGTTTGTTCCTGATTTTTCTATGATGGTCAAGCCAATTCATAATCTCCTTAAGCAAGATCGTTATTTTTCTTGGATAGATGATGTCAAAAATGTTTTTGTATGGATCAAGAAAGCGATCAGTTCCACACTAGTTTTGGTGAAGCCATATTTTGAGAAAGAATTTATGATATATACTAATGCCACAGAGGAAGCGGTTTCTTCCATCCTCCTTCAGTGTGATGACCAAGATAATGAAAAAAGGTCAAAGCTTGTCTGATTATGAGTTTAAATATTCTTTTATTGAAAAACATGCTTTTTCTCTGGTTAAAGTTGTCGAAAAGTTTTTCCACTTCATCTTAGGTAAACATACTCTGGTAAAAGTCCCTTTACTTGCTGTCAAGTTTTTACTCTCCCAGACTTATCTTTCAGGAAATATTGCACATTGGCTTACCAAGATTCAGGAGCATGATCTAAATATCATGAATTCTAAAACTATCAAGGGATGTGACTTATCCCTTCACTTATCTCAACATGTTGAAATGAGTGAAGAAATTGATGAACAGGATAGCTCTGTATCAACATTGTTTTATATTGACAATCAAATCCTTCTTGTGTCTGAACATCCTCGGTATAAAGATTTGGTTTACTACTTGCAAAATCAAATATGTCCAGATAACTTAGATACCCATCAAAGAAGAAGGCTTCGTCTCGAATCTACTAAATATGTCATTATAGGAGACTTCTTGTTTAGAAGATATGTCGATGGTATGTTGCTTCGTTGTGTGAACAATGAGGAAGCATATCAATTATTGCAGGAGACTCATGGTTATTCAAATTTTGTTATCCATGTAGGAGGTCACTTTTATGCTAAAACCATTGTTTTTAAGATTATTAGGAAAGGGTATTATTGGCCTTCAATCTTTCATGATTCTTATGTTTTTTCTAGATCTTGTGACAAGTGCCAAAAATTTGTTGGGAAAGAACACCTTTCAGCCATGCCATTAAAACCTGTCCTCCCAGACTTTCCTTTTTCAAAATGGGGTTTGGACTTTATTGGTCCTATTAATCCTTCATCTTCAGTAGGACAAGTCTTTATCTTGACAGCCAAAAACTATTTTACAAAATGGATTGAAATTGTCCCACTAAAGCATTCGCAGGATGGGCAGGTGATTTCTTTTCTTGAAAATAATATTTTTTTCCATATTTGGTCTTCCTTTGGAAATAATTACAGACAATGGTCCCGCTTTTATTTCTGCTAAGCTGACCCAATTTTTAGCTAAGTTGGGGGTTAAACATTTTACCTCATCAACTTATTATCCCCAAGGTAATTGGCAATCCAAGTCTACCAATACGAATCTGGTAAGAATTATCAAGAGGCTCATTGAAGATGATCCTCATCAATGGCACACACTCCTCACTTACGCCCTTTGGGAAGATTGTACTACCACCAAGGTGAGCACTGGTTGCACTCATTTCCATCTTTTTTATGGTAAAGAAGACATTATGCCTACTGATATGGAACTTTCCTCCTTAAGGTTATTGTTATAGGTCGAAGAATTGAATTCTTCTGATGTTTCTCAAAGAATGAATGCACTTTTGGATTTAGAGGAGCAAAGGACATTTTCCTTAGAAAATATAAGGAGAAGACAACAGACTGTTAAAAAATATTTCAACAAGAGTGTCAAGGTTGTCAAATTTAAATTCAATGAGAAGGTATTGTTGTGGGATTCAGCTCATGATGATAGAGGAAGGCATTCAAAGTTTCAAAAGTTATGGCTAGGTCCTTTTAAGATCGCTTTTTTCCTAGGCACAAATTATTACATTCTAAAGGAATTACAAGAGTGATTGTTTTCCTACAACACTAACAGTTCTCACTTAAAGCATTATGTGGAACCAACTTGAAAAGTTTAACATTGTATGGAATGTTTTACGTATTATAGTAGTTGTTTATTTCTACTTTTACATTAGTAGTTCTTCATTTCTACTTTTACATTTGTAGTTTACATTTCTGTCACCTCATTTCTGTTATTTCAATTATGTTGGTTCAATTCTGCTATGACATTTCTTGTTTTGGGTTTTTTTTTACTTCATTTCTTGTCAAAATAAAATGTTGGATCAGTTTTTCCACAACGATGCTTCTGCAAAGTATTGTTAATCAGTAACAATCGAGTTACACAGTTGTCATGATCTTCCTCTTGAAAACATCATTGAAATTGTTATCTACTTCAACTGTTGTTTTATAAGATAATTGATTTTATCCCTCTTCTTCTTTCCTTTTCTTCATCCATTTCGAGATTCAAAAGATAAAGTTCAGAAAAATTTTGTCCTTGAAGTCAAGAACAATTTTTAGTTGAATGATTATGTGTATGGGGATACAAACCCTCATAATTAACACTTTCCATGAGTTATTCCCAAATTCCTGGTCATTTTTTCATTAAATCCATTCACTCCCCCTTGTTGCATAATTATTCTGATTTATCTCTTCTTGATCTGATGTTACTTGGTCTAAGAAACCAGATGTTCTGAGTTCCCAGTATGTTGAAAACAAATTTACCCGTGGAGTCGCCAGTTTGTTGATGATTAAAATCGTAATGATGAATTCTGCCCACAAAGTATTTCTAAAGCGTTATTATTTAACTATGCTAATAATATAATAACAGTAGGTGGGGCCCCCTTGTAGAATAGAGGTGTAAGGATAGACATATTACACATGATTTTTGTTGTTTTGACGCTGCCTACATAGTCCTACATGTTTGATGATACATTCTTGGTTTCATTTGGCATGATAATAGGTGGATTATGCATTATTGTGGAATGATTTTTACGACGTAGAACAATTTTATGGTTACGAGGAGCATGGTATTTATAGTTGCTATGTTTTAACCTTGTTACTAATTCTTATGATCGATTACCTAGCCACATATATGCAAGGGATATTTTAATGGTAGCATGATCAAAACAAAGAAAAAAAAACTATGAAAAGGTCCTAAAGTATAACAAAAGGAAAGAAACTATGTATTGGAGATATAATAAAAGATTTTATGCAAGTTTTGAATGAAAGACTTAAGGGATACTAATGGTAGTCCTAACTATTATGTTATTTGTTTGGTTAATGGACTATGCGAATTTCATTAAATTTGAAGGGAGGCACATATAGCATTGTTAATATGATTATGGCATGGACTTATGGAAAGGGTTAACGTGTAAACTATATTGGGTGGTGCACTATGCAATGGATATTGTCTTAGATATCACGATGGTTTGGCATTGAATATGCATTGGTTATATGGCTTGATTATTGGTGAATGTAATTCTTATTGGGATGCCTTGTACTTCAAATTGAATGGGGCCAGGTTATGGAAGCGACATGCATTTACTGCACATCATTCCATACTTTCCTTATCACTCGTCACCCTAGCATTGCTCCATTGTTAATCAATAACAATCGAGTTACACAATTGTCATGATGTTCCTCTTGAAAACATCATTGAAATTGTTATTTGCTTCAACTGTTGTTTTACAAGATAGTTGATTTTATCCCTCTTCTTCTTTCCTTTTCTTCATCCATTTCGAGATTCAAAAGAGAAAGTTTGGAAAAAATTTCTCCTTGAAGTCAAGAACAATTTTTAGTTGAATGATTATGCTTACGGAGATAAAACCCCTCATACTTAACAATTTCCATGAGTTATTCCCGAATTCCTGGTCATTTTTCCATTAAATCTGTTCACTCCCCCCTATTGCATAATCATTTTGATTTATCTCTTCTTGATCTAATGTTACTTTGTCTGTGAAACCAGACATTCTGAGTTCCCAGTCTGTTGAAAACAAATTTCCCTATGGAGTTGCCAGTTTGTTGATGATTAAAATAGTAATGATGAATTCCGCCCACAAAGTATTGCTAAAGCATTATTATTTAACTATGCTAATAATATAATACTAGTAGGTGGGGCCCCTTGTAGAATAGAGGCGTAAGGATAGATATATTACACATGGTTGTTGTTTTTTTGACGCTGCCTACACATTCCTACATGTTTAACGATACAGTCTTGGTTTCATTTGGCATGATAATAGGTGGATTATGCATTATTTTGGAATCATTTTTATGACATAGAACAGTTTTATGGTTACAAGGAGCATGGTATTTACAGTTGCTATGTTATAACCTTGTTACTAATTCTTATGATCGATTACCTAGCCACATATATGCAAGGGATATTTTAATGGTAGCATGATCAAAAAAAAGAAAAAAAACTATGAAAAGGTCCTAAAGTATAACAAAAGGAAAGAAACTATGTATTGGAGCTATAATAAAAGACTATATGCAAGTTTTGAATGAAAGACTTAAGGGATACTAGTGGTAGTCCTAACTATTATGTTATTCGTTTGGTTAATGGACTATGTGAATTTCATTAAATTTGAATGGAGGCGGATATAGCATTGTTAATATGATTATGGCATGGACTTATGGAAAGGGTTAACGTGTAAACTATATTGGGTGGCGCACTATGCAATGGATATCGTCTCAGATGTCACGATGGTTTGGCATTAATATGCATTGGTTATATGGCTTGATTATTGGTGAATGTAATTCTTATTGGGATGTCTTGTACTTTGAATTGAATGGGCCCAGGTGATGGAAGCGATGTGCATTTACTGCATGTCACTCCTTACCTTCCTTATCGCTCGTCACCCTAGCATTGCTCCATTGTTGCAATTTTTCTCTGCTGGTTGTGAAGCTCCACATTTTTAGGCTCTTCAAAGAGGGAATGCTTGACCACTTGCCATTTAAGAATTTTTTCCATAGTTATGATTCTTTTCTCTCCATCCATGACGTATTCTATGTTGTATGAACCAAATGATGGCTCAGTGATGCTTGGATTATGTGTGTTCTTGAGAATTTTGACTATGTGTAAATGTAGTGTTATGGCTCTCTATGATGACCGTAAAATGTTGGGAATTGCAAGCAAAGGAATGGGTATTATTAAGTTATGTGTTGGTTGTCTACTTGGTCAATGTAGTTTGATGATGATTTTCTGTGGAATAATAAGGAAAAATGGTGCAATATGGCTCTGGGTTGATGATTGAGGGTTTTTCTTCTGTGTATCATTGTCGGTTAACTCCTTTCATCTCAGTCATTATGGTAACCATTACCCAGTTGCAAATAAATTTCCAACAGTTGTTGTGATCTTTTCTTCAAAACTCGAGTCATGGTTGGTGGCCCGTTCTTATTGTCTTTTCACTGAAGTATCCCAAAGATCCAGTCTTTCTTGGTCACCCGAATATTAATACAAACATGTTTTTTTAATGAATACCATATGCGAAGGGTTCCATACACCACTTCTATCATTCTCATTGTAATGAAGTATGTGGGCTCACTGACAATGGTTGTCAAAATTCATTAACCTACCAGGTGATTGGAAATAGACATTGTCTCGTTGTGTTTAAATAACCACCATTGTTAAGTTACCCTCATGTCTTCTTTGCAAGCATTATACACACCTGCATGCACTGGGCTATTTTACTATATTTTCTCTCCTCGGGTGCTAACTATTGGTTCCATCCAAGACTTGGAGTAATAAGTCGAGGGACTGTGTGGCTCATTGTTGTTCGTTTCAAAATTGTTTTTGGGCTTGTGGTTGTAAATCGATGGTGAAATAGATGTAAGGCTCAGAAGACCCTCTGTTCTTTGTGTTTTTGTTTAAAATATTGACGGGCTCTTGTTGCTCATTGTATTTGATCTTGATAGAACCTGATTTGGACTCTGGCTTGTCTTTTCTCACCTCGATCACCCTATGGGGTTCTCAAGTATTGGTAATCAGTTAAATGATTATGGAAGTATTTAAGACACATGGTCTCTCGTCTAATCTCTATCTGATCCTTCTATGATAAAGTTGCTTGAACAAATAAAAATGAAAATGAGCAGTTGCATACAGTCAAGGGTTGTCTTCCTACTCGTTATGGTTTAACTCTCTTTGTTTTATCCAGCGTGGTATTGATTGCATAAGAAGACAACTATGTATGAATTTTATTGAACCCGATCAGGGTTTTGGCAAGTTTTAAAATGATGCATGTGTGTCAATCGAGTTATGTCTACTCATATATGATTGGTTATATTGGAACGTCGCGCGAACTATCAATTGTTAAAAAATGGAAGTTATACCCACAAAGATAAATCTCGGGTTTTATGTTTGGGTTGACTGTTGTTTTCATCTCAAGATTTTGTCAATTGATATGATGAAGACCTATGTTTTTTTTAATTGGGCCTGATTGTTGATTGTAAACAATGGATGTTGATTGTTATCATAGTGCATTATGGATTATCAGGGATAGATGTTGAGCATATTGTTGTGCATGTTTTGATTAATTTTTTTTTTAAAAAGAAGAAGAAAGGATCAACATTTTATTAAACAGTACTATTGAATGGAAAATGTTTTTATAAGTTATGATTTCACAGACTGTTATAAATTAAGGAATTCTGGAAAATTTAATTATTGAAGCAGCAAGCAGTTTTGATACAATGGAGGAAAAATGAATGCTGACGCTTTTGGATTGATTTTAATATAGAGTTATGATTGTTGACTATTTAATTTATTTTATCAACAATATCCATTAAATTCCCTGTCATTTTCTCACTTTTTCGCTCAATACAAATCCCCTCACAATTCCAGATTCATTTTGCACACCCTGTTCTTAAAATTAAATTAAAAAACTCTGTATTATAGCTATTAAGAATTAACACAGAGATGGATCACAACTGATATGATTTTGTTATTGTTTCACAGTTGATTGTTTAATGAAATGTTGAGAAATAATCATGTTCTTACTCCCTTTCATTTTCTCACTTTTTCTCTCAATACAAGTCCCTCAGATATCCCACAACCCTTATTCACTCCCTTCTCATTGACAATTATCAGATGAATTATATGGATTGGATTGCATGGGTCTGATGTGATTGTTGAACCAAACTTTGTTTCATATTAAGAGATGTCATGTATGGTTTGTTTAAAAAGCTAGTTGCTAATAAACGTTGCATACAGGATGAGATTTTTCAATAGAGGAAGCCATGGCCAAAATAAAAAGGGTAGAGGAAATTGGAACAAAGGGCCTAGAAGGCCAAGGTTCTCGATACATTTTGATGCAAATCCTCAAGACTTAAACCAACTCTTCCAATCTATATTTTTCAATTGGATTGGACAAGGGGTAGTCCAACCTAGACCAGAGAGGCCTCACTTCCAACTCCAACATGTCCCCAGTATCCTTGTTCCCCCTCATGTTTTTTTGCAACCTAAATTTCATGAGAATGATAGATGGCAGGATATTGTTCACCCAACAGTCTCCAAACATCGTGGTCGGCCAAATTTGTCTCTACCTGCTCCTCCACCTGTTAACCCAAATGTCCAGATTGCCTCTGCATACTCACCTATACAATCCTCCCACACAAGCAAAAGACTCAAGAGCAAATCCCACCATATGCATGATAAAGTAAAAGTTGTTAGTGCCCCCTACTCCCCCTCAAGTGATTTAGCCAAATCTGTTCCATCCCGCATATACTTGAGAGATGGTTATTCTCATGTCATCAGTGAGATCAAGCCTAAAGGCTCCACACAACCTAAGGCTAATTCATAGAAGTCAAAAGTAGATAGCAGTAACAAAGGTAAAATTGTCTCCCAAAGTGGAAAATATGGTTTTTGAGTATATTTTATTATTATTTTATTAAGAACAATGGACTGCTGAAGTTTTTGGACAACACACTATTTTTGGATATTTTGGTTATTATATGTTTGGATATGATTTGAAATATCATTGATATTTAATTTTCAAATTATGAAAATGATTATGGGAGCCTATTGGCCCTTGACCAATTTTTGAGGATCCTTAGTCATGTTTGACCTACTTTTGAGACTTCGACAGGTTGTTGAAGGTGGAGCATAAGTCGAAGTGGAGATCGCAAGGTCTCGGCCCCTTTTTAGGGGCTTTTGGGTTTTGGGCTTATGTAATGGGTATGGGGATGTCGGCCCATGGGTTTACCCATGGTTAGGACCTATTTGTAATGTATAAATAGAAATCTAGGCAATGTAGAAAGTAGTTAGTTAGTTAGTTTGATCTATGTGATCGAAGAGAGGCTAGACACTGTGCTAAGTGCAACTTGTAAGTGGTTTGTGCATGATATGTTGAGAACCTGCAGAGCTAAGTGCAAGTGATTGTAAGAGACCATGAAGAGGCTTAGTGTTGTAACTCAGGGAAGGAGGATCTAGCGAAGTGCACGCAAATCTCCTGTCCTCTGTAGAGTAAGATATCTTGGCTCTGTGCATGTAGAAGATTGGTAGAAATAAATAAAGAATAAGAGTTGGTGGAGATAGCCCCAGGGTGGGGGTGAACCACATATATCCTACATTGTGGTTGTTGTGTTCTTTATGGTTGTTCTCTTGTCTATGTGATTGAATACTTAGTCCACTAATATATGCTTAGAAGGATCTAACATGGTAGCTTGGTGCTGAATAATGTGAATGAATGATAGATATGATCTATGTTGGTATGCTTAGTGCTTGAATATATTGGATCTCTGTGAATAATGCACTGATATATTATTAGGGTTTAGTTGTGCTATAAACTAAGGTTGAATATTAATGAACTATAACTATTAAGTTCTCTGTTAAGGTGTTATAGTCATAGATCTGTGTCCCAGCTAAGGTTGCAGACATCTAAGTCCTACAACCGCCCTTGCCTATACCTCAGGTGAGACTTCATCTGCTTTGTAGGTGTTGCCAAAAGAGTCGGTAGTTAGGTTTTTGTTGGTGCGTTGTAGTAAGCATTGAACCCTGGGTCTTCCCCTGTGCCAACTAATGGTTCTATTGCCGGGACCTGAAACTATGATTGTTGGGAACTATAGGAAAGAGAAAGCTTCATGCGTGGATCCGTTTCCCTAGTGCATAGTATTCTACTTGATTTGTGAAGCTCTGTGCTAAGAAGAAAATTCAAATCTGAAGAAAAGTGGTAAGACCTGAAAGCTTTGTTCTCTGATAAAAATAAAGTAAGAATTTTTGGTTAAATAGGTAAGATCTTAAAGCTTTGTGCTTTGTTAAAGGTAAGATAAGTGGAAATTTTTGTTTCAAAAGTATGGATCTAGGTATGTTTGATAAATTTTACCCTAGCTTGAAAAGTAGGGCACAACTAGAAGAAAGAAGATTTGATATGGGTAGATCTGATAAGAATAGTGAAAGATAAGTTATTCATATGCATAGAAAGTGTTGAAGGAAAATTTCCCTGCGGACAGGTAGATCTCCTCAAGAAGCTAGACTCTTAACTCTAAGACAGAAAGTGCTTATCATGGTCACTAACTTCCTTTTAGATCTAGGTGGACTAGTGTGTGAGAAGGAAGGAGAAGAGAAGTACCTTTTACCAGTGTTTGTCCCTGCATGCTCCAAATCGAGCTCCAATCTTTCGGTCCTCAATAAGCCCTGTAGACAAACAAAGTACGACCACTTCCTACTCTATCAAGATTAGTCCAAAATAGGTCTATCTACTAAAGAGAAAAAATCATGTGAGATTGAACATGAATTAGAAAGAAACAGGCCAAGCAAATTATATTAATGAGGACAAAACATTGCTTACAACCGTAGATGGATTGCAACAATTTCCTCAAGTCCTCCTTGTCTGCCCCTTGCTCAAAAATCCATGATCCGAATGATGATAGCTTCACTAATTTCTCCCTATGAGATCACAGGTCTCTTGCTTCCAAATTATCTCTGTTCCAAAACCACTTATAAGACCATAAGTTTGGTGTGATTCTCCTTTTCCAGTCCCCTTTCACCATTAGAAAGCTTGCTTATATAGCCTTGGAGAGGCTTTAACCACTTGAGATATCCTTGGGGAAGTTGAGGATTTACCTCCTTCAGTTGAGGATCTGCCCTAATATCATGGCTGGACTAGGGATTCAAATCCAATTGCCTCCCAAGAATGAAAGGATCCTTCCCCCATTCATCTCAACAACTTAATTGTTGCCTAAAATAGGTAGCGCTCCCTCAAAATGGCACTCAGAGCGCTATAACGCTCCCTAGTAGGCTTTAGGGGAGCACCAACACTCCTGAAGACACTAGTGCTCCCTCAAAAGGGCCAAAGGAGCTCGATAACATTGCCAGACAGTGTAAGGGGGAGCGCCAGCACTCCCAGAAGAGGTATAGGGGAGCGCTCTCCTTCAAAATCTTAGTTTTTTTAGTGTTTTCAGATGCCAAAAGGTTCATGAGCTCAGTTAACCTTTCCTCCTCTTCTAAATCAAGTGTTTGACATGTGCCAAGTGTCCTTTTCACATCGTTATAGGCACAACATAGGCATCATGGCAGTGTTCTTTCTTTGACACTTGCGACACTTGTAAGCAAAATGTGACACTTGTGACACTTGTAAGCAAAATGCGACACTTATAATGATGACACTTGCGCCACTATTGAAGTGAGTATTTTTTATGTGTAACAGATTTCCCCCCAAAGTATGAAGTTAGAAGATGAGAGATGATAACTGAAATTCTTTGTAGACTTTCAAGCAAGGGTATAGATGCAGATAACCTGACAGAAGCTTCACACAAACATCCAAGAAATATCATGACATGTTTCAAGCCCAAGGCATGCATACCTATGCTTGGGTGATCAAGACTTGCAAGATATGGCCGCCATAAAATACACTGCGGATCCATAATTGTATTG
>SNQJ01S0190402.1:7538-23191 GCA_010110895.2 Picea sitchensis
CCTTCACCCCATCCAGAATAATCCTCTGAGCTTTGGCTTCCTTGACCTCATGTAAGTCCAAAGCAACAGGATCTGCTGCAGGAGATGCTACAACAGAGCTGACATAGCTATAGATCTTGTTCTCCTTGAGAACGGTTGACAAACGAACCTTCCACTGCAAGTAGTTGGAAATGGCATCCAACCGATCCTCATATCTAATGCTTGCAGCCATATTCCCTGTCACAACTCAAGGAAAACAATCACACCCATTTGCCCAAATATCACACTGCCCATTGTCACTCAGAGCCCAAGCTTTGATACCATGTTGATTTTTAATGACAAAATAAAAAAATATTTCATTCACACATTTCGTCAAACACTTAGCAACCTAGAGATAACTGTCTTCTTAAATTTCAGAAATTCATACTCACATTCAGAAATTTCTATAAGCAAAAATACACATTGTTAAGCAAAATATGTAGCGGAAATACACAATGGATAGCAACCCATAACTCACAAAAATTTAGGCAAATGTCAGGGAAAACCCCAATGTGGGGAAACCCAACGAGAGAGAGAAAGATCTATTATTCAGCTTCAAGAAAGTGTAATACAGCAGCAAACTAACAATTTCCAGCCAAGGAAAAATACCTCATAGCACCAACAAACAGTGACAAAAATTGTCTTGAAAACCGTGCCCAAGTCCATATAGTTGTACGACCTGCTCCAAATCCATGCCTCGAAAAATGTGCCTAGCAAGGTATTGTACGACTAGCACAGTACGGCCCAGCAGCAGCCAGAAAAACCTTGGTTTTCGTGCCAAACAATTGCCTCAAAAAACGTGCCCTTCTTCCTGCTGTACGGACTGTACGGATCCGTACAGTACAACCCAACAACAAAAAAATGGTACATCCTTGCAAACAGAAAATCTCCTTGGGATTTGTGCCCTCTTTTGCCTTGGGAAATGTGCCCTCTCAAGCTACTCACTTTCCTCTCTCAAGCCTACTCTGAAAATCTCTCTAACTCAACTCCTCTCGTCTTCTCCAGTGTGTTTTTCTCACATCCCTAAGCATGTATATGTACTTTTCTCTTTTCCCAAGAAACCCCAACTTAAATAACCAACTCAATCTAATGGCTATCATAAGTCTAATCTGAGGGCTCATATTTAATGCTCCTCATTAATTACAAAATAAGTAATAAATGCTCATTAAATACTTTTTGGATCCCACAACTTAAAATCACTTTTTGTTATAAAGTACATTCACTTTATAAAAGCACTTTATTTAAAAAGTCACTTTACAAATAAAACATGTCTAGGAAATATGACTTTATGTCCTCCCCATGTCAAAACACAAAAACATGAATGAGGACATCCCTTGTTATATTTCAACAAAATTGAGATAATCACCAAAACACCGTTTCTCCCTAGGGGGATGAAGAGTGGGAGCTTGTAGCTCAACTGATTTTATTAATAAGATTACAATGCTCTTTTTGGAAATGACTTGTGACCATTCATTAGGGGGGTCACAAGTGTTTACAAAGTTTACAATGAGTTTATTGATCAAGAGGGTACTCCCAAGGGTCTCGAAAAATCCAAATCCGCCCAAAACGAACAAAGTTTCCCCTTGGCTGTTCGCAAACCTGCACAAACCAGCAAACAAATAGAGGCAAAAGATGCCCAAAAACACTTTGAAAGTGTCTTGGACTTATGTCAGTAAAACCCAAAAAATTCTAAGTAAAATGCTAAAGAGAAAGTGCAAAATGAACTAAGAAGAGCAAGCTAAAAAACCTGTCTCCTTAGGGTGTGGCAAGTGGTCTAAACTTGTTAGCCCTATCTTACCTACCTAAACCTATATAAGGAGTGACTTATCCCTCACTTGATACACTCACTCTCTCTTAGCCAAGTTGAAGACTGAGGTTTTTGCTGCGGCTCTTCTGGATAGTTTATTTTGGGTCCTCTCAGCTTCTCTCTTGTGTATTGTTGGTCTTCTCCAGCTGACGTGGGTTTACCCCTTTCAGCCTTGACTGTCCTAGACTGCCGCTGACCTGTAGGAGACTTTCCCAACCAACCGTAAAGGGGTTTTTGTTGCTGATTGGTGTTCTGGTACCTTCTTGCTAGTTTGTTAAATGTCGCCTTAATAATTTGCTGGTGTTGCCCTTGTGTGCTGCCTTACCTTGTCCGCTAGCATCCCTAATACCATTGTGAACTGGATTGTTAGGGCTGTTCTGGAACTGTTGGTATTTGAAGCATATTTCTGTGTTCCTGGGTTGAAAGTGTTAAGGCTGTTTGTGGTTTCTTTTCCAGCCCTAGGTTGGACAGTGTTGTTTTTCTTTTAGCCCTATTACTTGATAGTGGCATGGTCTTTGGATTTTCAACCTGCTGAGTTGGTTTTTGGTTTTCTATCCTAAAATTTCTTCTTGGCATTGTCCCTATGATCATGATGAGATCTACCTTGAGGGTTTGATCCATGATCTATTAAGCTTTTTCTAAGCATACATTAAGGAAGGTAACAACACCATATCATGTATTTTTTTTCTTGTTTAGGTCTATGTTATGTTACTCACTGATTTATGTTATTAGATTATGCATAAAATTTTTTAATGTGTTGCTGATCCATAATTACAGTAGCAAATGATTGGAAATTTATAAAAATATTTCTGTTTCTAGCTAGTCTACTTTTTGCCCTTAAATTCTAACATGGTATCAGAGCTAAGGGTGTGAAAGGAGCTCGTTTGTGACCGATTTTTGAGCTTGCATAGATCCTCTATTAATGGTCTGTTTTTCAAATCAGCAGAAAGTTTGTTTTGCATCAGAAGTCTTCAGTATGGCTTCTTCTTCAGTCAAAGCAGAAGATAGGCTTGAAGGGGCTTCAAACTTCAATGCCTGGAAGGCTAGGGTCTTTAATATCCTAGAGGAAAGTGACTTGGATGAGTTGGTTAGTAGGGTGATGGAAGAACCTACTTCAAATGCAGGAAGAGTAGCCTATAAGAAGAGGTAGGCCAAAGCCAAGAGGGTCATTTTTGACTCGGTTAAAGATAGTATGATGCCTCTTATTGCTCACCTAAGGACAACAAATGAATGCTTTGATGCCCTAGCCAACTTGTATGAAAAGAAGGCCCCATCTCAGAAGAGGACGTTGAAGAAACAACTACATATATTAAAGATGGGAAATGAGGGAACCATCTCTGCCTTCTTTTCCAAAATTGCCCAAACAAGAGATTAGCTTGCAACAATTGGAGTTGCAGTAGATGATGATGACCTTGTACAAACAATAGTAGATGGTCTTTCAGAATCATGGGAGACATTTATCTCATCTGTAAATGGAAGAGAAGTTCAACCTAACTTCGAGAGCTTATGGCATGATTGCTTGGAAGAAGATGGCAGAGTTAGAAGCAGAAATGAACCCTCCATTGTGAAAAACCATGCTCTTTCAACCAAAGCCAAGAAATGAAAGAAGTTTTCTTAGCACAAAGGCAAAGGTAAGAAACCTCAAGGCAAACACTCTCATCCTCACTCTCATTTATCTAAAGTAAGATGCTTTAACTGTAACAAGCTAGGTCATTATGCAAAAGACTACAAGAACCCTCCTTCATAGTAGAAACAGAAAGGCAAGTTCCATGCTTCAGTTGCAACTGAGGAAGAATAGCCTCAAAGAAAGAGAACCAGAGCTGTTTCTAAAGAACAAGAACAACGCAAAGAAAGTTATCTTGTTTCAACTCTCTTCGGTGTTGTCACCAAATCAGAAGAAAATGGTTTCTGGACATTGGGGCCTCCAAGCATATGACTGGCTTCAAACAAAACCTTGTGAACTACCAAGATAAGAAGTTCAATGTGAAAGTATAATTGGGTGATGACGACACTTATGCCATCAAAGGAGTTGGATCAACCTCCTTTCAGCTTCAGTCAGGTATTGTATTTCTTGTTGAATAAATTCTTTATGTTCCTGGCTTAAAGAAAAATCTTATTTCAGTTACACTTCTAGAAAGTAAAGGGTACACAATAGCCTTCTCCAAAGGAAAGGCTCTTATGTGGCCTTCAAATGAAAGTATGAGCTCGACGATGATAATCGGAGTTCAAGAAGGTGGACTTTACAAAATCTCTGGTCAAGTTATTCAAGCATTAGCTCATGCGATGATCAACCCCTGCGAACTATGGCACAAAAGGTTTGGACATCTCAACTATAATGCTTTCCCAGGTTTGCAGAAGATGGTAACAAGTATGCCATTTTTTCCTTTTGAGCATGATAGTATCTGCAGAGGTTGTGCTCTTGGTAAAAATACAATGAAAGCTTACCCTCAAAGTAATAGAAAAACTAATGGTATCTTAGATCTTATTCATTCTGATCTCTGTGGACCTATGACTGCTCCGTCCATGAATAGTTGTCTTTATTATATCATTTTTATTGATGATTGCTCCCGTAAAACTTGGATTTATTTTCTAAAAACTAAAGATGAATCTTTTAGTAAATTTCAGGATTTTAAGAATCTTGTTGAAAATCAGACATGTAGACATATCTGTGTTTTCAGAACAGACAATGGAAAAGAGTTTGACTTCCACAAGTATGATGATCTCTGCTGGGCTTCTGGGATCAAGAGGGAGTTGACCGTGCCTTAGAATCCCCAACAAAATGGGGTTGCAGAAAGAAAGAACATGACAATTTGTGAGGCAACCAAAGCTATGATGTATGATCAGAATCTTCCGTTGTCTCTTTGGGCCGAAGCTGCAAGTATTGCAGTCTATATTCAAAACAAGTGTCCTCATAAAGCCTTGGAAGATAAAACTCCAGAAGAAGTCTTCACGGGTAAGAAGTCATCAATTGATCATTTGAGAATTTTTGGTAGTCCTGTCTACATTCATGTACCAAAAGAAAATAAGACTAAGTTAGAGCCCTTTGGAAATAAAGGCACTTTTGTGGGGTACAGTGAGACCTTAAAAGCATAGCGAATCTATGTGCCAGGGCAAAAATATATAGAGGTTAGTAGAGATGTGACCGTCCACGAGGAAGCTACCTTTCGTCGTTCCAGAGAGCTTCCCTGTGATACAGAGGAGCAAGAAGCTCCATGTACAGGGCCTTCAGTTTCACAACTTTCATATGAGTAGAGGGAGGAGGCCAGAGAGCCTTCAGTGGAACCCATGAGGGATTTTATTGAGTTTCCCTTAGAGAAACCTCCTGCCAAAAGGAAGCCAACATGGTGCTGTGAAATTTTAAAGGAATAAAAAAAACATGCAACAAATAAAGGTACTTTCAGAGAAAGCAAGAAGCCAGATGAGTACTCAGGTTTGGTAGCTCAGTTGAATCTTGTGATTGACTCATAACCTTCCACTTTTGATGAAGCTGTCAAACATAAAGTGTGGAAGGATGCCATGATAGAAGAATACGAGTCAATATTGAAGAATGATGTCTGGGAAGTGGTCCCAAGACCTCAAGGAAAATCAATAGTAACCTCTAAATGGATTTACAAAATAAAGCATGCAGCAAATGGCAGTGTTGAAAAATTCAAAGCTAGATTTGTGGCTCGTGGTTTCTCTCAGAAAGAGGGAGTTGATTATGATGAAATCTTTGCTCCTGTTGCTAGGTATACCTCTATCAGAGTCGTCATTTCTCTTGCTTCAGTTTTTAATTAGAAACGTCACCAAATGGATGCTAAGACTGCTTTTCTTAATGGTGAAGTTAAGCAAGAGGTTTATATCGAGCAACTTGAGGGTTTTGTGATCCATCGGAAAGAATCCCATGTTTGCAAACTCAGGAAAGCCTTGTATGGATTGAAACAGGCTCTGAGAGCTTGGTATGGAAGCATTGACAACTTTCTTCAGAGTTTTGGGTTCTCTAAGAGTATAACCGATCTTAATCTTTATATAATGATTGTGAAGAATCATTCTGTTATCTTGGTTTTATATGTGGATGATTTGTTCCTTACTGGAGAGGAACATATGATAGCTTAGACTAAGAGGGAGCTGTCAGCAGAGTTCGAAATGAATGACTTGGGTCTTATGCATTGCTTTCTTGGTTTAGAGGTGTGGCAGAAACATGGTGAGATCTTTCTCTCACAAAGTAAGTATGTAGTTGATGTGCTTCGCAGATTTGGAATGCTAGGCTGTAAGTCCATGACCACACCTATGATTTCTAACCTGAAAAAGTTACATGATCAAACTACTGGTTCAGATCCAGAAGACCCTACAATATATTGCCAGATTATTGTGTCCTTGATGTATCTAGTACACACTAGACCGAACATTTGTCATGCAGTGAATGTCCTTAGTCAGTTTATGTGTAATCCAAAACATATTCATATGGTTGCTGCTAAACATATTCTCAGATATGTCCGGGGGACTATAGCTTATGGGCTCATATACACTTCTAGTAGAGGTGTAATGCTTCATGGCTATACAGATTCAAATTGGATGGGCAATATAGTGGACCGGAAAAGCACTTTCGGATATTGTTTCAATTTGGGTTCAACTATGATCTCTTGGTCCAACAGGAAGCAGGGCTCCATAGCCCAAAGCACTGTAGAGGCAGAATACACTATTGCAAGTGTTGCTAGTAGAGAAGCAATGTGGCTCATAAAGCTACTCTCAGATTTGTTCAGTGCTGAGTTGGAACCCATAGTAATTCACTGTGATAACCAGAGCTGTATAAAACTCTCCGAGAATCCTATGTTTCATGACATATCGAAACACATTGAGATGATATATCACTATATTCGGGACATGGTGCAAAAGAACATTCTCAGTATCAGTATGTTCCGACGACGAAACAAACTGCATATATTTTGACCAAGCCCCTGTCGTTGACAAAGTTTGTATACTTTCGAGACAAGCTTGGTGTTGTTGAGAATGCCTCTCTTGTTGAGAGAGAGTGTTAAAATTAATGCAGTTGCAAGAGCCATTCTCCAGACAGATGGCAAAGACCCTAATTGTGATCTAGGGCCCCCAATACACTCATGGGGTTCTTGGTCTGGGACCAAGTAGTTAGAGCCATGGCAAAAGACCCTAGTTGGGCCCCCAGTGTATTTCTGGGGTTCTTGGTTAGAGACCAAGTAGTTTGATGATACAAGTCCCTTAGATGTGTTCTAGGGTCCTTGGATGAGTTCCATGGAATCCTTGCTCATCGCTTGGATTGATCCTTGGTTGTGTACCTTGGTGGTTAATCCCTATTATCCCCCACTTTTAGAGATAACTAAGGAGATTATGTCTCGAGGCCCACAGGTCCTAGACATGGAATACTGAGAGCCAGATCGACTTGAGCATGGTCCTGGAGGGCCCATCTTTTCTTCCTTTCAACGCCTCCACTTTCTCAGCAACAACAACATCTATCACCTCGGCTTGGTCCTGTATCAGAAATGGTTCTTGCTCCATGAGGTAATGAGTCCGGGTATCATGGTATGTGTCACTCTGATCCTTAAAACCTTTGAATATGTGCATTTAGTTCTTTTTGTTTGTAACGGGTGCTTGGATCTTATACTTATCCACTTGACCATGTCTAGGGGGAATGACAAGATGCCCTAGTAAGCCTGTGCAAATAGGTTTTGAGTTGCCACTAGGGGGATTTCTAAAAATTCATCGTCCGCTCTTGTCATACTTACCACTTTCCATCTTGCTTCCCGCTCATCCATCCCATTACATTGGTTCGGGCATTGGGTTGGCCAATCATTCAAGGGTTGCACCTTGCCTTGTGGGCAGAAGGGGCTAAAGGCCCAGAAGGTAAAAGCAGCTGGCAAAAGATAAAAGCCTAAAAATAAAACCTCGAGATGCTTCGCCTAGGGATCCCCGAGAAAGCAGTAAAAAGATTCTTCGCAAGAAACAAGAGGGACCCATTAAAATAATAAAACAAGACTTAGTCAGAGGATAGCGGGTCTCATCACGAGCCAACATATTAGGTCCATGGGCACCTGGCGGTATGACATTACTAGCAACTAGTTACCACGCCAGGGTAGTGGCTCTTGGTTGCATGGCCAAGAGAAAGGGGGTCTCATCATGAGCCAACCTTCTCATTTTCGTGAAAGTATTTGTGGGTAACATTGCCACCACTGGTCACCATGCCAGGGCAGTGTCCCTTGATGAGCTTCTTGAAAGAAAAAGAAATAAAAGAATAAAAGGCATGAATGGGATTGGAAACATTTACATCCAGGACAGGTGCAACTCACCTTCTACAAAGGCACCCAGAGGTAAGCCTTGCATTTCCCGGCTATCACTACAACCCTTATCAGGACATCCCTTATCCACCTCACCCATTAACATGACTTGGATTTGATCTCTTCCGAAAACATCCCTTTTCCATTGGACACTAGCCCAATAGGATGCCCTGTCACTTCCTCCAAACTTGCATTGCAGATTTGTACCATGTCTTTGAGCACTTGACTGGGTAAAAGGGGTTTTATGCACATGCTTAATAAAATTGATGATTGGATGTGATTGACATTGCTATGATCCCTGTGACTTATGAGCCCATGGAGGGCGTATCTGTTGATGTGCAAGATCATACCTGACAAACAGGTACCATATTGGACAGGTACACATGGGGAGATGATTAGTTCGAACCTCCATGGAGCTGAAGAGCCCACCAGATAGATGCTGAGACCCCAGCAGGGGGCAGAGACATGATAGAGGGGTTTGCACCGGAGAAGAGGAGGATGTTCCACAGAGGCACCTTGGCAGAGCCTTACCTAAGGGTGTTGTGCCCTCTCCACTGGAACAGTGGCCTTGGAAGGCCCAGGACGTCACCCAGGATGCCCATGATGTCATCCAACCTTATGGACGTTTTGGGGAGGCAGTTATGGCAGTGTGGCACATGTGGCAGCTTGGAGAGGCCCAAGGAGGGCTAACGTTTTGCTCCAGGAGGCCTATGCTGCCCTAAAAGGGGCTAACCTTACCCTAGAAAGGGCATGACGTCTTACTTTTGCTTGATTAGGGTTTCATTTATGGCATTTAGTGTAAAAAATATTATTTGATATTTTGGCCTGGTCGGCCTTTTGGTGACCTAAAGTTTATTAAGTTCACTTGGTATTGTATAAGTAGAGAGCTAAAACTCTCATTTTAGACACGATCTTTCACTCACACATAGTGAGGTCTGAAATTTGCGCCCTACTTTAGGTCTTTTTGGCTGAAAATTGATGCGCACTTGTTGGAGGAGTCTCTCTCTTGACTATTTTAGAATTTTCTTGGTGGAAGGTTTACAACTAGGGTATGGCTATATGAATGCTTGATAAATGTAAATGAATTTCTGCAAAACACTTCGTATTTGAATGGTTATGGTATTGTTTACTTGCATTTTGTTACTATAAATTACTGTATTAAACCTTAGGGGACAAGCACACGGTGGTGTCGTTGTTTCATGTCCCTACCAAGTTAAACTAAGAGCCATTTTTTTGTTGAAATTAGATAGAGCCTTGCCATAGAAACACTCTAATTCTACTCTTCTAGCCTAGCCGTTTTTATCTTGTCTTTGAGCCAAGGAAGGAGAAAACACACTAAGGTCTAAGGTTTCTAACTTCTACACCTTAGTGAGCCGTTTTTCCTAGGGTTTAATTGATGAAGCCTTGCCTTAGCAACACTTCATAATTAAACTCTCTTGTCCTTAGCCATAGCATTTATCATTCAAGCTAGCCGTTTTCATCTTGTTAATGAGCTAAAGAAGGAGGAGAAAGCACTAAGGCCTAGGGTTTCTACACCTTAGTGAGCCTTTCTCCCCTAGGGTTTCATTGTTGAGGCCTTGCCTTAGCAACACCTCAACATTTAACCCTCTTGTCTTGGCCATATCATTATCATTTCGGTCCTCCTTCATTTGCAGCTACTTTGACTCCATTTTCCCTAGCAACGCACTGATCTAAGACCTTTTTGTGTTGAGCACCTTGATCACATACTACTTCTAAATATCTTTAAACAAATCACTGACCCACTCTAACCCTAGCTTAGACTAACACTTACTAACCCTATTGCTGCTATCATCTACTAGAGTTATCTTTATACATTGCAACATTTATATCTTTAAAGCAATTGAAAGACTAGCTAAAGCGTTGCTCCTAAGTGTTGTTACATCGATTGCTATTCATCATTGCAAAGTTTCTTTAGCACTTATTGTGAAGTGATATTGTATAATCATTTCTATTGTATAAACATTGATTTACTTCATCAATATTATTGGTCAATTGCTTATTATCAGAAAGTCTTTTATATGAAGTACTAACCAACAAGTAATCTTGCACATCTATAGTTTCCTTGTTGCTTTGTCTCGGGCAGGTACACTTTTTGGTTATTGCTTATCTTTATTGGCTAATTAGCTGGGACTTTCTGTTCAGTGGTGACTTGTGAGGGGGAATATTATACTTAGGCTTTCAACCCTTTGCCTTCTCAAAACCCCAGGTCACCGGGGATGTCTCCCCTGGGCCTTACCTGCCTAAACAGAAAGAGCTATCCTATTGAGGTGACAGTGATAGGATAGTCTCAGTTACGCTAGTTTGCCTTTCTTTCATCCATCTTTTACCTTAACTACAAACTGTGCGATAATATTTTGGCGTTGTTGCTGGGGAACACTGAGTCAATTCTCCTCAAAAGACGATACTTTTTCGGTAAGCCTTTCCTCAAAGAATCTTTCTTTTACAAAGCTTACCTGGCGACTCCACTAAGGGTGATTCGCTTATTTCTTTGATAGTTTTAAGAAAATTATCTGGCGACTCCACTGATGACGAAGCCAACTATGACTTCTCAATGGGACTTGAGAAACTTCACACCTTTAGACATGAGTAAAATCCCTGGATACCCTCGACAAATGCCCCCTAAGTACGAAACGTGGCTCCCTAGATTCACTGGTAGTGATGGGGAAAGACCCGATTATCACATGAGTAATTTTTGGGCTTTCTTTCAACTCCACCCTATCAGTGATGATGCAGAAGACTTGGTAATGAAACTTTTCTCTACCACTCTGCATGGAAATGCTAGACGATGGTATTATAATCTTCCAGCCGCTAGCATCACGTCTATGGACCAGTTAGAAGAAACCTTTCTCATTAGTTGGGTCTTGAAATTGGAAGATATCCAATTATTACTTAAAGGACTCGAATACATAAGACAAATTGAGGATGAGACTGTCAGAGATTTCGGGGTTAGGTTTCAGATGTTGCTATACCAGATTCCTAGAAGCCATTGTCCTGAAGACAAGTACCTCGTGTATCTCTATACCAATGCACTTCTGGGGCATTTGAGCTTCCTCCTCAATAAAAAGTATCCAAAAACACTCACAAAAGCTTATAACATGGCTATAAAAATTGAGGCAAATATCTCCTTGTTCAGGAAAGGACATCCCTTTACCTAGATGCCTTTAGTTTGGAGAGATTAGTTTCCCTTGAGATCTTTACTGAAAATTCACAAGAAAGAATGGAACAAATTTTTAACCAGTAGAATGAAGACATGGTTGAGGAGCTAGAACCTAAGCAAAATGATGAAGTATCAACCTGTGCTCCTCCCTCTGACAAAGCCATCCACGAACCTTTCCCCCCTGCACAACAAGACGATGAGGTTAGTTGCTTTCCTTTTCAGGATGTTGATGATACCTTGTTTCATGATTCAGAGAGTGAAGGAGGAATGGATTCCCTGAAAGAAGTAGATCTTCCTTGCTGTACAATTGAAGATGAAGGGGCAGTTCATGAGGATGAAACAATGACGCATGTTGAAGACACCCAAGTTCTCAAAGCTCCTGCACAAGAAGAAATGATAAGTAACCCTCCTCTCCAAGATTTTGATGATTTTCTACTTTGTGATTTGGGAAGTGAGGAGGAGATGGATGAGCCCTTGAATGGTTTGAACTTTGAATCCTCCATGTTATGATACTGATATTGATATAGTTGATATTGATGAGTTCATACATGTTGGAAGACGTAAATGGGATGTAGTTGGTTACGATATGTACCCCATTTACAACATTGAGAATCATTTCCAAGTGTTGCCTTCACAGTTATCACTACAGGATACCTTTGATTTTGACCAGTGGCAACAAGGAGATGATATATTTACCGATGATCCCCGAACACCCAAGGTTGACCTAGTATCGTGCTTTCCTGATGATTTTCGGTCATACCTTGAGGGTTTTGATGAGTACTCCTCTGAGCACTTGGATTCATTCCATGAAGAGGATTATCAACCACTGCTGTGCTTAGGTCTTGATAGGAGTAAGGACGTTGTTTGCCTGAAGAAGAATCCTTGTGACAACTATCTCCAACCACCCCCGATTACTTTACTTTGTTGTGTCTCTAGAGGTGTAGTTGGGAGATATGTCTTTTGTATTGAGCTTCCTCTAGGGCAAACCCTAGAGTCTAAGGGTTAGTTGAATACTTCAAAAATAAGTTTGTCATCTCAACTTTTCAACTTTCCCTTATGAGTTTGCCAGTCATCTACTACATCCTTGTCAATCCCTTCGAGGCTTCAGATTATGAGAACGTCCTAGGTAGCTAGCTTGCAGACCTTTTGAGTCAGTTTTCTGAACCTTTGACTTTTCACGATCCCTTCCTGAAGTGGATTGAGCACTTTCCTTAGAGAATGACTTGGCATGATTTTATCCCTCCCACCCGCCTCCATGAGTTAGACTTTATGATTTCCAATGATAATATACATTCTCTAACCCATGTTATTTTTGTGCTGAACTTATCACTGTTTTGGTTTATGATGAAGCACAAAGGCAAGTATTGTGGGATATTGCTGGATTGGTTTCACTGGTCATTTGACTACATCTAATATCCAGCCAGCAGGTAAGTATAGGTAAGTAGGCATTTGCATTCATTATATATACCATTCGCATTGCATGCTAGAATAGTTTGCTTTCACATTTGAACATATGATTGCTTTCGTTTTCTATATATGAGCTGGGGGTGATATCACCACCCCAAATGATTACTGATAGCTTCTATTGAGATCAAGCAGGTTATAGGTTATGCCAGAGATGTTGAGGTTCTTGTTGCCGTCCTTATACACACTTGCAAACGTGAGCTAAGTTCGGCTCACTTAGTGTGTCCTTGGAGGCACAATGCCTAGGTTCACAACCCACTTGACTTGAACCTCTTCCGTCTAGGCTCACTCCTAGGGAAGCCAAGGGGAGTTGTCCCTAGTTACTAGATAAGTTTTAGAGTTAGGTTCTAGGAGTTGATTTTAATTTCTTAAGGTTAGAGGAGATCTAATCTAGGATGCTAAGGCAACAATGCAAGGTGCAAGGGTTAGCATGTAAAGCAAACCTTTTCCTAGGGCAACTAAGACTAGTGCCTAAAGATTGGGCTTGGGGTCAACTAAGTTAAAGGGTTGTTCGTTACAAATAGATTACAATATTACTTACAAAATAATAACTTGATCAAATAAATATTAGATACAAGATTTACAATTCAAAGAATGCTAAAATACAACAAGCAGCTAACCATTTTGTTTATATGTGTTTGTGCAGGATATAAAAAAGATTAAAGCATCACATAACATTATCANGTTAGCATGTAAAGCAAACCTTTTCCTAGGGAAACTAAGACTAGTGCCTAAAGATTGGGCTTGGGGTCAACTAAGTTAAGGGGTTGTTCGTTACGAATAGATTACAGTATCACTTACAAAAGAATAACTTGATCAAACAAATATTAGATACAAGATTTACAATTCAAAGAATGCTAAAATACAACAACAAGCTAACCACTCTTATTTATTTGTGTTTGTGCAGGATATAGAGAGATTAAAACATCACATCACATTTACAATATTATCATCAACATATCACCAATCAACAAAGAAAATTTAAAGATTTAAGCACAAGTGTTATGAAGATGACTCACTCTTATTTATTAATCCCTCAAGGTATTTATTATATTAAACCCAAGGTTGAGTTGTTAAGCTTTCTTAAGATTGTTAAGTTTTATTAGGCTTTCACCAAAGCCTCCTCCCCCTATTGCCAAATAACTGCTGGATGCTCAAGATAGTATAGCAACGAGGCTAACCCTAGCTTTCTTAGTCAACCCTAAGACAAGAGTACTTCCCGGAGAGGACACATCCTGTGCGTCGTGAGACAGTCCCCTGCCTACACCCTCCGTTGTTTTCCTCAAGTCCCGTTTTAGATGGTGAAGATGGTGGTCTAAGGTACCCTAAAGAATCTATTAAGTTATTATATAAGTTAGGTAGACTTTTAGGAGTGTTTAGGAGTGTTTTAAGGATTTTATGACACTTTTTAAGAGTGATTTAGTGAATTGGCAGAAACTCACTTCAGCCTTTAAAATGTGTTGATTTAGTTATGAGATTAAGAGCATTAACACATGCATATGTCACTTGATTGCACAATTAGATAGCTTGAAAAATAAACAAGGGCAAGAACAACTTGCCAACCAATAGAAGAAAAGCAATCACACTTATATCCTATTCAAGATCATTAAGTGTGAAAAAGAAATAGATTTAGATGTTGCCTACTTATCAACTTAGAAATAAGTTACTTCAAGCATATGGCATTAAGAGATCTATGCAATGAAGAAGAACACCATCTACTTATTGAAGCATTTAAACATCAAAGATTATAGATCTAAGCATGAAACATAAAGATAAACACTTGTAGAACTAAGCATGCATGAGATCTAGTTAAGTTGATTTAAGGTGCCCAATAGGCTTAAGCTAGAGAATTATTAAGTGTTAGATCTAGATCTAGAATATTTAGAGCATTAACCAATTAGATCTTGAATCACAAAATAAACCCTAACCAACCTTTTGGGGTATTCCTCTCCCAAATAGGTAGGCAATTAATTAAGTTGCTTAGCTTTGAAAATATTTAGAAAAGGGAGAGAAGCAAGCAAGCCAAGAAACCAAGAAGCAAACAAGCAAACCCTACCCCACGTCCTAAGGTTTGGGAGATACCTTTTATCTCACAAACCTTCACGTCCTAGCAAGAAAGAGGCAAAAAAAGAAGAAAGGAGCAAGATCTAAACTAAACCCTAACTACCCCAAGGCTCGCACGTGGGAGGCGGCCGTACCACTCCTTCTCCCACAACTATGAGCCACTACAAGCAAGCAAAAAGGAGAAGAAATGAAGGAAAACACTAAGAAATTCAAGAAGGAATGTTGAGAAATAGCTACCAATCCCTTGGGGGGTCTTTGAGTGTTGTGTGGATGCCTTTGGGTAGCCAAAACCCCTTTTAACCAGATCTGAACCTGCAAAAATCAGCAAGCTATGCTTGCTGGAAATGTTACACACAACAATACCAATGAAGAAAAATTTTGTTTTTTTAGGGCAAAATTTTTTCTTGAAATTTTTTATGAAAAATTTATATTATGATGACCATAAGACCATATTATGCTAGCTGAAATATGGATTGCAATAGAAATATAAAGAGAAAGAGCAATAGAAGAAGATTGCTTGGAGTGTATGGAAATCTCAAAGGGGGACTCTTCCAAGAGGCACCCTAATGAAACCCTTGAAGTTCAACCTGCAAAATCTCACACAATAGCATGCATACAATGGATAATATGGAGGGTTAAACTAATAAAGTGAAATACTTGCACCCTATCTAGCTAACCACATATATAGATTTACAAGATTACTCTTTGCAAGATCTACTCAAATAAAATACTTTATCTAAGATCCATTCATGCAACCATCATATCAAATTGAAACAACTTTACCTCATGTGTTTGTAAGAACCAAAATACTTTAGATCTTCCCAAAATCCTCCAA
>SNQJ01S0190402.1:23201-39054 GCA_010110895.2 Picea sitchensis
AACTCGAGTTTGGGGGACTCTTGGAGATTGATGGAGTTCTCTTTGTTCCAGGGTTGAGTGTTAACTTGCTCTCAGTCTCAGCCTTGCAGGATGTAGGATATTGCGTATTGTTCAAGAGGAACCATGTCTTTATCTATAGAGAGAGAGTGGATTCGGTAGAGCTGCAGTTGATCGGTAACCAGGTGGATAGGTTGTATATGTTGAGAGGACAGCCTATGATGTATGATTCAGCGTCAGATGAGGAGCGTGAGGAGGCTTCTGAGACTGCAGTGGCGCCAAGGTATCAGTCTTGCATTCCGAGAGAAGAGAGCGAGTCTCTTCTGAGCACTGGCAGAAGGCTCAACCAGGTTGATCAAACCGATGCTCAAGATGAAGTGAGCTCAAGGTTCCGGGAGATTGCCAGGAGAAGATCTTCTAGTTCGTGTTCTGTGCAGGTGTTGCAGATGGCTCCAGGTTCAGAGGGAGCTCCTACAGAGCACAATGTGATGGAACCAAATGATGGAGATGGCAGCGAGTACATCCCTCGTTAAGAGGTAGTGTTGAAATATAACAAGGGATGTCCTCATTCATGTTTTTGTGTTTTGACATGGGGAGGACATAAAGTCATATTTCCTAGACATGTTTTATTTGTAAAGTGACTTTTTAAATAAAGTGCTTTTATAAAGTGAATGTACTTTATAACTTAAAGTGATTTTAAGTTGTGGGACCCAAAAAGTATTTAATGAGCATTTATTACTTATTTTGTAATTAATGAGGAGCATTAAATATGAGCCCTCAGATTAGACTTATGATAGCCATTAGATTGAGTTGGTTATGTAAGTTAGGGTTTCTTGAGAAAAGAGAAAAGTACATATACATGCTTAGGGATGTGAGAAAAACACACCAGATAAGACGAGAGGAGTTGAGTTAGAGAGATTTTCAGAGTAGGCTTGAGAAAGGAAAGTGAGCAGCTTGAGAGGGCACATTTCCCAAGGAGAAAGAGGGCACAAATCCCAAGGAGATTTTTTGTCTGCAGTGTTGTACCATTTTTTTGTTGTTGGGTCGTACTGTACGGATCCGTACAGTCCGTACAACAGGAAGAAGGGCACGTTTTTCGAGGCAGTTGTTTGGCACGAAAACTGAGGTTTTTCTGGGTTTTTCTTGCTGTTGTTGGGCCGTACTGTGCAAGACGTACAGTCCTTGTTGGGCACATTTTTCGAGGCACAGATTTGGAGGAGGTCGTACAACTGTACGAACTTGGGCACGGTTTTAAAGACAAAATTTTTGGGACTGTTTGTTGGTGCTGTGAGGTATTTTTCCTTGGCTGGAAATTGTTAGTTTGCTGTTGTAATACACTTTCTTGAAGCTGAATAATATATCTTTCTCTCTCTCGTTGGGTTTCCCCACATTGGGGTTTTCCCTGGCATTTGCCTAAATTTCTGAGTTATGGGTTGCTGTCCATTGTGTATTTCCGCTGCATATTTTGCTTAACAATGTGTATTTTTGCTTATAGAAATTTCTGAATGTGAGTATGCATTTCTGAAATTTAAGAAGACAGTTATGTCTAGGTTGCTAAGTGTTTGACGAAATGTGTGAATGAAATATTTCTGATTTTGTCATTAAAAATCAACAAATTTTTGGAATTTTAGCTTAGATTCAACTTTCACATCTAAGTATAAGCTAAAATTAACCTTATAATTCATCACAAAGCACTACAACACTTAGTTTAGATTTCAATTTGAGAAAGTAATTTTTAATTACTAGTTTAGTTTCCTTTCAACAAGTTTACTTTATTTTGGAGCAAATAAACTCGTCCCCTCAGTTCCTCTGCAAAGAGGTTGGTCAGTGTGGACAGTAGTAATTAGATAACATTTTATTTTCTTGTCTTTACTTTCTGTTGGAAAATAAACCAATCCCCTTAGCTCCTCGGAGTAGGCCTATTGTCGAAAAGAGGCTGGACAATGTGGATTCAAGTAATTAGCAAAACATTTAATTTTCTACAATTTATTTGAGTATTTATTTTTGCTAAAATAATTTTTTCCCCTCAGCTCCTGGTGTATGCTCTAAAACCCTTGCGAGCTTAGCTTGACCTGGGGAACTCATTAAAACCGAGTTGGTCAGTGTGGAGTAGATTAATAGGACACTCTTTAAGAATTATTTATGGTGTGGAAACGTTAGAGAGTTTGTGTAAGAAATCCGGTGAGAAATTTGAGATCTAGGTTCTCCCTGTGGGATCTCCCACATTCTCTTGAGCTTGTGTGCAAAATTAGAGGGATACTCTCCATGTTGGTATTCGGCCAGCTCAACCTCCACTCTAAGGAATATCCTCTTAGAGGCCACATTTAGAATAGTTTTATTTCCTTAAAATAAAATCATATTTGAACATTAATCAAACTCTAAAAGCGATCTCCAAAGGGTACTTCACACTTTCAGTAGCATAAGCACATGATCTCATTATTTGGCATTGGTCTCGTTGTCTATGATTTTTCCTACAAGTCCTGGGTCCTTTCGTTGTGGGAAGGTCGATTGCCATCAGTTATGTTGTGAATCTATTCAGTCAAGATTGTCGTGCCTCCTTCGTTTTCAGTCATGGTTTGAAGCTTGTTGGAGTTTGTAGCGAGCTAGTCTATTGGGCGATAGTTCCTCTCGCAATTAGCTTTTCTTCCTCGGAGTCTTTTCTTGTCACACCGAATTGTGTTCCACATCCAATTTCCCTAGCTTGCCACCAATGTCGGAGCGCCTTGCCACCACGCCAGAATTTTCTGTCGCGCTTCCCTACTACAATGAGCCTACTGTTGTTGTTTATCCCAACGTCGACCTTCTTCTACGCCGAAAATTTTTATTGCACCTGGCGGCCACACAGTAAACTCCTAGAGTTATTTTTGCTTGTCGCGCAAAACTTCCGCCACTGCCACTCCGACAGGTCTCTACGAAGTATATCATTCTCCATTTGTCACGCGAAGAGGGTGTCATCTTTCATTACCACGCGCGCGCGAAACAAATACACATTTGCATCATGACAACATCCCAAGACATAAGGAAGAAGGCGCGAAGTGGCAGAGCTGTGAGGCCCGAACCTCATGACTTGGCATTAATCGACGAAGATCCGAATGTCAAGGCATCTTTTGAATAGTTTGGATGTATGCGTTATTGTGAGAAAATCCAAGGATACAACGCGAAACTAGCTGAACAGTTCGCTCTCAAATTTAATGGGTTTCGTGCGATCATTGCGGGAATCACATTCCGGGTGACGGAGGAAACTTTGTCAGCCGCGACGAAGATCCCTCCGCGCAGAGAAAGGTGGTCTAAGGGCATGCCTTTAGACGTATTATGCTATGAAGAATTTATCAAGCCAAACTACCTGAATGGGAAAATCAGAGCGGGTGTTCCAAGTCGGTATCTACGAGAGCCTTTTCAGAAGCTCCTAAAGGTGATTAGAAGGTATTTCACCTGTGAAAGAAGGTCTGACAGAATATACCCACATCACATCGGGATGTTGATGCATTTCAGAGGAAAAAGGCCTTTGAACTTACCTTTCTTCTTGCACCAAAGCCTAGGAGGAATGGCGGACAGCGTCCAGGGCAAAGTGGACCAGCCGAGGAAGAACTTATTCCATATATCGTTGATCAAGTTGTTGGTAGACGAGGAATTGAGATGGTTAGACAAAGACTGTGATTCGTTACTAATTTCAGCCATCATCCCCAGGGACCCCAAAAGAGATCTCCCTCTACCCACGGGGGAAACAGCATCTCACAGCGCGGGGGAAAGAATGGAGGAGGCTGCAGGAAAAGTGTTAGAAATAGGGAAAATAGAAAAACAATGTACTTTTAAAAAATTTCTACCCACTAGATCAGCATAGACGATAAACAGATTTGAAACAAACAATATTTCTGAGTACAAAATAAACTATAGCTTACCTCCAGAACCAATGAGAGGTGTACTTGTCACATGTGTAGATGTATGCCTCTGTAAGTATGCTCAGATGAAGCTTAGGTTCATAGATCAAACCTCTAGGGTTTGATATCTGTCAAAAGAACTGTGGGACAGTTTTGCCATAGATAGTAAACCCCAATGGAAACAACAATAATCCAAAGCAAATAACCCCAATAGGAAACCCTCCAATAAACAATGATAGCACAACAAGGAAATCAATCACAAGAGAACCCTCAGATCAAGACAGCAAGTAAAGAACCCTCAGATCTGGAATATAAGTGTCAAACCCTCCATAAGCAAACACAAACTCAGATCTGGAATACAAGTGTCTCAATAATCAATAACAAGCTCAGATCTGAAAATACAAGTGTCAAAACCTCCATAAGTAAACATAAATTCAGATCTGGAATACAAGTGTCTCCATAATCAAACACAAACTTAGATCTGAAAATACAAGTGTCAAAACCTCCATAAGCAAACATAAACTCAGATCTGGAATACAAGTGTCTCCATAATCAAACACAAACTTAGATCTGAAAATACAAGTGTCAAAACCTCCATAAAAAAACATAAACTCAGATCTGGAATACAAGTGTCTCCATAATCAAACACAAACTTAGATCTGAAAAAAACAAGTGTCAAACCCTCCAAGAGTAAACACAAAACTCTTCACTCGGAAAATTTGGACAGCAAGAGGGCAAACCCTCCATAGGCATCTCTTCACTCAGAAAATCTGAACAGCAAGAGGGAAAACCCTCCATAGAGACCTCAGCATACCACGCTGCACTAGGAGAGGCCGCGGCTGCTAAAACTCAGATCTAGGAGAGGCTGTAGCTACTAAACTGATCTGACAGTCAAAGAGAAAAGAGTCGCAGCTCTCATACCCATCTGTAACTCTAGGGGTTGAGTCTGGCAGCCAAGGAGATGGCACTTCTGCACATTAGACAGGTCTGATAAGGCACCAAGGAGGAGCTTCCAGCTCGTATCTGAAAAATTGATAGCCAGTAGAGAGGCTGCACCACACAAGGAACTAAACATTGAGGTAGCCACAGCAAGGAGAGAGAGGAGAGAGTGAGTGTAAGTAACAAAATACAAAGGGTAGGGTCTAATTTATAGTTAGGGAGAGGGGTTAGGGTAATTAGAATTATATTTAATTATTGACATTTAATTAATATAAATATTAATTAATATGTATTTAATTAAAACCCTAATTACATAAAAACCCCAATCACATAAAATAAACCCCAGTCACAAAAATAAAAACCCAATCACATAAACCAAGAGGGAAAGCAAACCAACACGGGGTTACCTTTTAAGGCAAAGACAAGGGGAGTTACATAATGGCAAAACATGTCCACATGAGTCTCATAGTGACCTATAAACTTTATCACCACTGCATAAGGGGGTACATCAACAATGTGATCAGGTCCATCTTCATAGACACTCCTAGATATCATAAACCATCCCACGAGAGAGGAAGAGGATCACACATCAACACATCTTGGTATTACACCAAGATCTACCTAGTCAAGGACCAGGTTGCCCCAGAACACATCTGGGGGGCCCAGAACACATATAGGGTCTTATCTACCAAGGTACAAGACCAAGGATCAACCCATGCATTAAGCAAGGGTTCCCTAGAACACGTCCAGGGGCCTTAGACACATCTAGGGACTTATCTCGACCACCAAGGAACATATACAAGGATCAATCCAAGCACTGAGCAAGGATTCCCTGGAACACATCCAGGGGCCCTAGACACATCTAGGGACTTACTGCTTGGTCCAAAACCAAGAACCCCAGTCATCTACTGGGGGCCCTCACAAGGGTCTTTCTGCTTCGTTCTAGACCAAGAACCCTAGTCATCTACTAGGGGGTCTCACAAGGGTCTTTCTACTTGGTTCTAGACCAAGAACCCTAGTCATCAACTGGGGGCCCTCACAAGGGTCTTTTTCCATGGCTTTCACTGCTTGGTCTCATACCAAGAAACCCCAAGAGTGTGTTGGGGTCCCTAGTCTACAGCTAAGGTCTTTTCCATCCTCTAGAGAATGGCTCTTGCAGAGCATTAATTTCAACACTCCCTCTCAGCAACACCAAGCTTGTCTCGAAAGTACACATACTTTGTCAATGACAGAGGCTTGGTCAAAATATCTGTGATTTGTTCCGCCGTCGGAACATACTGAATACTGAGAATGTTTTTCTGCACTATGTCCCGAACATAGTGATATCTCATCTCAATGTGTTTTGTCATAGAAACACAGGAATCACGGAGAGGTTTACACAGCTCTAGTTATCACAGTGGATTACTACGGGTTCCAACTCAGCACTGAACAAATCTAAGAGTAGCTTTCTGAGCCACGTTGCTTCTATACTTGCAGCAATGTATTTTGCCTCTGCAGTGCTCTGGGCTATGGAGCCCTGTTTCCTGCTGGACCAGGAGATCATATTTGAACCCAAGCTAAAACAATATCCGGAAGTACTCTTCTGGTCCATTGTACTACCCATCCAATCTGAATATGTATAACCATGAAGCATTATACCTCCACTGAAGTGTATTTAAGCACTGGTCTTAACAACTCACCATCCACTTAAATCTAAATTTTATCATACGTCTTCTAGGGATACCCCCCTTGTGTCAGAGAAGAGTCGACATAATGTAAGAGGAAGGGTTGTTGTGGTGATAGTGGGAAACCTTCCTAAGTCCTCTAAGGTTGTACTTATGTTTTAGGGTCTTATCACTTGAAGTGCAGGTTAGGGAAGTAACATTTTGGGGTCATTTCCATTAAATTATCGAGCTCGATTCAATATGTGGATTATTTATTTAGTTTCTTCAACGCTTTAAACAATACTTGATTTATCAACCAGCAAATGAATACTCAAAATTATGAACAGAAGTAGAAGAGGAACTCAAAATAGAATCTCACACATGCACAAGAATTTACCCTGGAGAAACCCAAAAAGGGGAGAAAACTCCAGCAAACAATCTTCCTTTAATTGCAAATAATATGTAAGATCAAGTACAATAAACCACCATGAAAGAAAACCTGACTGTATGGCCAGCAAACAGCAAAATACTTGTTGTCCTTTACTGTTGTTATGAACAGCACTATTCACTGTCTTAGTTGCCGATATAAAACGGTACTTATTCGTTGTCCTTGCTGCTAATGTAAACAGCACTTATTCGTCGTCCTTGCTGCTGATATAAACAGCACTTATTCATTGTCCTTGCTCACTGTGTATACAGCAGACTCGTATGCTTGCTGCCCACTCTCAATCACCTGCAGACAAACTCTCTTCATTCACTCTTGCGCTGCATAACAACTGTGTGAAGAAGAGGGATCGAACTATGTATATAAAGGCGCAGGAAGGAGAGGAGAGTGGACTTAAATTAGAAAGAGAATGCACGTCTATGCAACTTGAATTGTAACTTGACTTGACACTAGACTTTGCATGACAACTCGAATTAGTAACTTGACTTGAGACTAGGCTTATGCATTGCATGCCAACCAACATGCAACTAGACATGCAACTCGACATGCAAAGACATGCATGCAATGCAACTCAACATGCAACATGCAACTCAACTTGTCAACTTGACTTTGACCACTCGAACTAGACATACAACTTGAGTTTGACAATTCAGACTAAAAATGTAATTCGACTTTTACAACTGAATTAGGCAACTCGAACTTCTTTTCATGGTGGATAATGTTACAGAAGCCCACGCACTAGATTAATACATTTACATTATTTGCATAAGGAAGATTGTTTGTTTCTAGCTCATAGGAATTGTACATTCAACCTAACTTTTGCTAGATGCCTTGACTTTTGCTCATGGCTCACAAGGCTTGACTAGGCTCACAGAGATTGTAAGTTCCCCTGACTTTTGCACTAGTATGTCTATGCTCACAGAGATTGTACGTTCCCCCTGACTTTTGCACTAAACTAGTTATGCTCGCAGAGGTTGTACGTTCCCCCTGACTTTTGCATTAGAATTACATCCTGACTTTTGTTATAGACTTACAAGACTTCTTCCTTTGCCTTGGCTAGACTCACAAGATCATATAGCATCTCGTTCGTCCTGACTTTTGGTTTGACTCACAGAGGTTATACGTTCCTCCTAGCTTTTTACAATACCTCACAAGTCACAAGACTGGTTGATTCTCCAAATCTCCCTGGCTACCCTCCAGGTGGCCCACATGGCCTCTCATTGGAGAATGATTGCCAATGCTGTCAAATTTAACAATTTCCAGAGACAAAGTCCAATTCTCATGATTCAGTAGTCTCGCTACATTGATTGATGATATTTTGTGCTTTGATGATCATATTTTCATCTGGCAACTCAACAAAGGAATGAAGCCCTATTCCTTGAAGATTTTGAAGAACTTGTTGTTTGTAGAGGTGAGGCCATCCAGCAAGACTTGAAGGCATTTTGAGCTTCACCCGGTGACTCCACAACTTTGGTATGCGATATGATGATTATGCACTTTTCATATTTCATGTTGATTTCTCATATTGAATATTTGAAGTAAAGAAGTATGGCAAAATCCGTAAACAAAGCATTCTATCTTTCATTGGATTTCTCGGCTATCCCAGGATCTCCAAATGAAGTCCCTAATGATGATTAGTATGACCTTGTTCCACAATTTCATGGGTATAATGATTCAGTTGTGCTAAATATTTCATCTTTCATGAAAATTATTTCAAGGTTTGGTATTGTGCATGAGTATGTGATGATATACATATTTCTAATTACTTTGGGAGATAAGGCTATGGATTGGCTTATAGGCTTGGGAAAATGGGAGATATCATCTTTCGCAGGTTTATTTGAAGCATTTCGCAAGTATTGGGATGTTAGCTATGAAGAAGAATAGGTGGAAGACCCCCATAACTTTCAAGCCATATGTGATGAGGAGTCCTTGGAGAACCAGACTTACTCTTCATCCTATGAGCTACTTGTGCGTAATATTTCAGATCTAGAAGAGGACAAGGATGATGAGGTCATTGAAGATGCTATTACAGCCCCACATGAAAAAGATATCAGTGATTATTGAGATTGTAGTGAGGAAGGTCTTCCATCATCATCACAGCGTCCTAGGATGATAGAGGACAATGAAACTTAGGCTAAACTAATAATGTGTTATAATTTTCAGTGAACTTTATTGAGTAGTTTTTCTAAAGTCAAAGTGAAAAATAATTTAAGTTGTGGTCTTTTAATCTTGACCATTGATCTCATCATGAGGGTGAGGGTTGATCTCAGCCCTCAATCCTTTTGGAGATAAAAGTTTCACTTTCTCAATGAAGAATAAAGAGATCAGTTGGGCTAGAGGGGCGCACAAGTGAGAGAGAAATTGATTCCAAAGAGAGATCGATTGCAGATTTGCAAATGAGAGATTTTGCAGAAGGACAGAGGAGAGTCTAGCAAGTAGATCGACTCATTCTCTTCATCAAATCGCAAAGGTTAAGCTTCAGATCTGGCAGGGCAATACAGAGTGATGCAGGGGTGACACAGGAGGGTCGTACAATCACGCGGAGGCTCATCTACTAGTTGTTGTTTCGTTTTGGATATGATTTGGAGGGTCTAGAGAGGTCGTACAATTTTGTTGGAGAGGGGTTTGCTGAATTTATTCGGCTATTTGACAGAGGTCGATTTATCTTGTAAGAAATCTCTATATTTTCCTGCTCGGAAATAATAAAATCTCAGATCTGCTGCATCGGTTTTCCCACCTTGGGTTTTTCCGAGGACTATTGTCCAAAAACAAGTGTGTACATTTAATGTGATTGTTGTCTACTTTTACTTTCAGTTCCTGGTAATTTATTTCTACTGTGTATTTAATTTACTGTGAAGAAAAACCTTGAATAATCAGTCAAAATTAATTTAATTGGTTTAAAGTGTATTGGGTTTCGAAATTTTCACATGATATTAGAGCAGGATTGTTAAAGAGGCAGTATCACAAGTGGGTCTTCAAGATCCAACAGAAAGCTAAAGTTTCAGGCATAGATCTAAGGCAGTCGTCATCTTCCCTTGCGCCTAGGGTTTCTGCACTAGGGTTTCAGCATAAAAGGAAAAGCAGAGGTAGGGTTTGCACTGTGAGGGTTTGAACATAACACTTTCAGAAAATGGCCATGAGTTTGAGGGTGGAAGACAGGTTACAGGGGGCTCAGAATTACCCCACTTGGAAGGAAAGGATGACAATGATATTGGAAGTCAATGATGTGTCAGAGCATGTCAGTGACAAGGCAGCAGCTCCCACAAGTGCAGCGGAATTGGTCATCTGGAAGAAAAGTTAGGCTAAGACCAAGAGCCTAATTCTTGATAGGATAAAGGACCATGTGGTCCCACATCTCTCAAGAAAAGTTGAGGCAAAAGACATGTCGAAAGCCCTAAGTGACCTCTACCAAAACAAAAATGAGAACACAGTGATGGCTCTGCGCAAGCAACTACGTGGAACCAAGATGGCCAAAGGTGAGGGTGCAATACCTTATCTTACCAAGATAACACAAATTAGGGATGAACTTGCAGTAGTCGGTGAAAAGACTGAAGATCCTGAGCTAGTGTGTATTGCACTAGATGGCTTTACTAAGTCATGGGACGTTTTTGTTCGTGGTGTGGTAGCTCGGGAGAAGCTCCATGATTGGCAACGGCTGTGGGATGATTTTGTGCAAGAAGAGATTAGAATTGGTCAAGCAGGACCATCATCTTCAACTCATACAGAGGAGGAAGAAGGTTCGGCCCTTACAGGAAAAGCAAAGGGAAAGAAGAAGAGAAAAGGTGGAAAGAAAAACATTGACTTCTCAAAAGTCAAGTGCTTCCAGTGTCACAAGATATGTCACTTTGCATCAAAGTGTCCAGAGAGAAAGAAGAAGGACCATAGATCGCAGCTACAGCAATAGTGGATGAGTTTGCCAAGTCATTTGAGGAGGATTTCTAATTTTCTACTCAATAGTATGTATGTCTAGTACAGTTGTTTCAGACATGTGGTTTGTAAACAGTGGTGCATCTTGTCATATGACAAGGCGCAAAGAGTGGTTTACTAGGCTACAGGAGGGAGGCATAAATCTAGTAATTAAGCTAGGAGATGACAGGCGCTATAAGGCACAAGGAGTTGGTACAGTCTCATTTCAAAGGGAGTCTGGGAAACCACTTTGTTTCAGTGATGTGTTATATGTTCCAGGGTTGACCAAGAACCTCATCTCAGTCTCTACTCTTGAGGATAAGGGATATGAGGTCACTTTTCGTAAAGGAAAGGTGTTCATCAGACCGGGTGGGTCAGATGAGAAGATGGACAGGATGATTAGGGTTCGAGAGGAGAAGGTCTATAGGTTACAGGTTCAGCCGGGGAGAGCATTAGCGAGTTTCACCACAGATATAGGTGATTTGTGGCACAGGAGGATGGCACATATTCATTTTGGTGCTTTGGGGCATTTGAGGGAGGCAGTCATTGGATTGCCTAAGATTACAGCTGAGAGGCATGACCCTTGCAAGGGTTGTGCGTTGGGCAAGTATGCCTGGAAACCTGTTCCATCTAGCAAGCACAGGTCCAAGGGAGTACTAGATCTGATACACTCTGACGTATGTGGAACGATGAGTGTGGAGTCAGTGAGTGGCTCCAGATACTTTGTCTTGTTTATTGATGACTACTCCAGGAAGACCTGGATTTACTTTCTAAAGTCCAAGGATGAGGCCTTTGGGAGGTTTCAAAAGTTTAAAGCTTTGGTTGAAAACCGGACTCGAAGGAAGATTTGGGTCTTAAGATCAGATAATGGGGGGCAGTACACCTCCAAGGAGTTCGAGGACTATTGCACAGCAGCGGGGATCAAAAAGGAACTCACAGTTCCTTACAATCCTCAACAGAATGGAGTGGCCGAGAAAAACAATAGGACTGTGGTTAGAGCAGCACGAGCTATGATTCATGATCAGGGACTGCCACTGTTCTTATGGGAAGAGGCAAGTAGTGTTGCAGTATATTTGCAAAATAGGAGTCCCCACACAGTTTTGGGGAAGCGGACACCTAAGAAGACATTTTCAAGTACTAGGCCAAATGTGAGTCATATTCGCATCTGGGGCAGCGTATGTTATTGTCATGTCCCTTCAGAAAAGAGGACAAAGTTGGACCCTAAAACGATGAAGGGGTTACTTGTTGGTTACAATGAAGCTTCCAAATCCTACAGGATCTATGTGCCTGCACGCATGAAGGTTATTGTGTGTAGAGATGTGCAGTTCGAAGAGGAACATGCATTGAGGAGATCGAAGGATTTGTCAGCAAGTGTAGAGAACCAGCAGGGACAAAGTACAGGAGCAAAAGGCACAGAGTCAGAAGACAGGATCACAGGCGCAGACACAGGATACAGGTGTTCAAAGGGAAACTGTTGAACAAGATCATCATGAGTGAGTTGATAATGAGGAGCAGCGTGATACAGTTCCCCAAGAGTAGATTACTAGGTCACGGCCTAAGTGGTACAAGTCCAGAGTCAGTATTCTAGGTTGGCAGGGCTTCCAGAGAGGGACTTCAGATGCAGCAAACCACCAGAGATACTTGGATATATGGCATTGATGACTCAGCTCATTGATGTTGAGCCTTCCAGTCATGAGGATGCCGCACGGCATTAAGTGTGGCAGGAGGCCATGATGGAGGAATATGCCTCCATTATGAAAAATGATGTATGGGAGGTAGTTTTGAGGCCAAAGGATAAAAAGGTGGTTGAATCCAAGTGGATCTACAAAGTTAAGCATGCAGCAGATGGAAGCGTGGACAATTATACAGCCCACTTCGTGGCCAAGGGGTTTTCACAGCGAGAGGGAGTTGATTACAAGGAGACTTTCACTCCAGTGGCCAGGTATTCTTCAATCTGAAGCAGTCATTTCATTGGCAACAAAGAAGGGTTGGCGCGTTCATCAGATGGACGTGAAGACCACCTTCCTTAATGGAGTTATTGAGGAGGAGGTATATGTGGAGCAGCCAGAGGGATTTGAGGTTGGCAGTAGAGAGACGCATGTGTGCAGATTGAGGAGAGCCTTGTATGGGCTCAAGCAGGCACCTTGGGCATGGTACTCAAGGATTGACAGCTACTTAAGGGAGATGGGCTTCCAGCGGAGCGAGGCAAATCTGAACGTGTATTTTCTTGCAGGGAAGGAGCCTCTTATACTAGTACTTTATGTAGATGACCTATTTCTCACTGGAGATGAGCAGTTGATAGCAAATTGCAAGGTCAACCTTCCAGCAGAGTTTGAAATGAAAGACCTTGGGTTGATGCACTATTTTCTAGGGTTGGAGGTTTGGCAAATGGATGGGCGCTTCTTCCTACGACAGGGGAAGTATGCAGTAGAGATTTTGCGCAGGTTCAGGATGATGGACTGTAGGCCCATGTCCACACCTCTGGTTACAAAGTGGAGGAAGATTGATGCATCAGATTCGAAGACAGTAGACCCCATTTTCTATCATCATTTGATTGGATTGTTCATGTATTTGATCAATACTTGGCCAAATATCAGCTTTGCAGTAAACTCTTTGAGTCAGTTCACAGTGGAGCCTCGAAGAGTACATTGGATTGCTATGAAGCATGTGTTTCTCTATCTCAGAGGGACAGTGGAGTACGGGTTATTGTATGAGCGCAGTGGTGGAGTGAGTAAAGAAGGTTTTACAGATGTTGATTGGGCAGGATGTGCAGAGGACAGGAAGAGTACTTCAGGTTGTTGCTTCAGCATTGGATCAAGCATTATTTCTTGGTTTAGCAGGAAGCACAAATCAGTGACATTGAGCTCTACTGAGGTAGAGTACATGGCAACCAGTTTGGCAACATGTGAGGCACTATGGTTGAGGAAGTTACTTTTGGGATTTTTTAGGCAGGAGCTAGAAGCTACTGTGATTCACTGTGACAATCAAAGTTGCATCAAGCTCTCTGAGAATCTGGTGTTTCATGATCGTAGCAAGCACATCGATATCAGGTATCACTTCATCTGGGATTGTGTACAAAGAGGATTTGTGAGGCTTGATGACATACAGACTGATGAGCAGATGGCAGACATCTTTACTAAGGCACTAAGCAGACAGAAGTTCGAGAAGTTTAGAGATCAGATGGGGTTGAGAAAGATTACCTTCCTCGCTAAGAGGGAGTGTTGAGATTGTAGCAAGGAAAGTCTTCCATCATCATCACAGCGTCCTAGGATAATGGAGGACAATGAAACTTAGGCTACGATGATAAATTAAATGTTTTCTTAAGTCCAACTTAGGAAAAGAACTGTTAATGTGTTATAATTTTCAGTTGACTTTATTGAGTAGTTTTTCTAAAGTTAAAAATAATTTAAGTTGTGGCCTTTTAATCTTGACCATTGATCTCATCATGAGGGTGAGGGTTGATCTCAGCCCTCAATCCTTTTGGAGATTAGGGTTTCACTTGCTCAATGAAGAATAAAGAGATCAGCTGGGCTAGAGGGGCACACAAGTGAAAGAGAAATCGATTCCAAAAAGAGATTGATTGCAGATTTGCAGGTTAGAGTTTTTGCAGGAGGACAAAGTAGAGTCTAGCAGGTAGATCGACTCATTCTCTTCATCAAATTGTAGAGGTTAAGCTTCAGATCTCGCAGGGCCGTACAAAGTGACGCAGGAAGGTTGTACAATCACGCAGAGGCTCATCTACTAGTTGTTGTTTTGTTCTGGTACTGATTTGGAGGGTCTAGAGAGGTCATACGATTTCGTTGGAGAGGGGTTTGTTGAAGTTATTCAGCTATTTGGCAGAGCCCGATTTATCTTGTAAGAAATCTCTATATTTTCCTGCTCAGAAATAATAAAATCTCAGATCTGCTGCACTGGTTTTCCCACCTTGGTTTTTTCCGGGGACTATTGTCCAAAAACAAGTATGTACATTTGATGTGATTGTTGTCTACTTTTACTTTCAGTTCCTAGTAATTTATTTCTGCTGTGTATTTAATTTACTGTGAAGAAAAACCCTGAATAATCAATTAAAATTAATTTAATTGGTTTAAAGTGTACTGGATTTCGAAATTTTTACAGTGATAAATGCACTCAAGCATCTATTTTCAATTTTTTCCTGTCTTTAGGACAAGGGCATGGTAAGCCATTTTCCCTTTCAACTTTTTGGATTTAATGAAACATTTGTCAATGATTTAGATAGGGCATATTTTGCAAAGGAGTCCTTTGAAGATGAAGATTATTAAAATGTGTTCATCCCCGCATGCAAGGAAGAAGAGAACAGCCAAGAGCATTAAAATATTGGGACTTTTTTTCAAAGTGGTGGGCATAGATGGGATACAGACCACTGTTATCTTTATGGAGATCCTATATATGATACCCATAGTGAGACTTCTAGGGCTAAAATTGCAGATTTTGTATCTCTTAGACAACCAAGCATATTGGAGGTATGTGCAAAAAAATATGTGGTGAATTTTCAGCCATGTTTTCCCATGAATAGTGAAGATTTGTTTCGGTAAATGGAGTATTTTTACGATAGTCCAAGTGCAGAAATTTCCAGCCACTAACATTTTCAGCCCTTGATCAATTTTTGCATAAAAGTTCAACTTGATGATATATTTTTAGGGCTGGAAATTGTATGGGACAGCAGGGTTTGAGGTTTGAAGTTTACTGCGGAAATTTCCATCCATCAAAAAGAGGGAAGCAAGCCCTAAAATATGAGCTAAAAAAAATTCCAAACTGAATTTTTGTTTCATACTTCATTTACATGTTTGTTAGAGGGCAGCAAACAAGGTTGTTCCAGAGTTTTGGTGGAGCTGCCTAAGCCCTTGTTGCTTGAGGATGTCTATGACGATATTTCATGGCCAAATGAAGGGTTTGTTGGAAATACTAAAGCAACTGAGAGGGGGGATGAATCAGTTGCTTATGCGCTTAAACAATATTATAACTTTTAAAATATTATTAATCTTCCTTCATGTGGTCATCAACAATATACAACATATGGACAGTAA
>SNQJ01S0190404.1:0-15778 GCA_010110895.2 Picea sitchensis
CCAATATATTGCAAATGAGCTAATATCCCTTCATTGTGCAGGCCTCCTGGGGATGGAGGCCTCAATATATCCAAAATAGCAGAAGAGAAACCCTACAAGTGGAAAACCATTGTCTGTACTATTGTTTAACCCTCTAAGAGCTATAGCACAGGGAAAACCATTGTCTGTAGAAACCCTAAACACCCTAACCCTTGGGAAAAAAACACAATAGAAAAGGAACATACAAGATCTATAGCCATGCAACATTGCCTCTTGCATTCTGGTTGCAAAATTACTACACATTTCTTCCTATTAAGAATTTGGACATCCCACCACTACAATATTATTCAGATTGGAGTATAACTCCACAGGAGTAAAAAAAAAACGAGTTTGGGTCCTTCCCACCCCATTATTTGAGACCTATCCCATTGAATTCTTCTTTTCATCCCGATCGCAGTGATACCTATCATTTCCAAGCCTTTTTTCTCGTGGGCCCGACCCCTTCTCGACACCCTTATTTGACACCTATCCCATTTCCTTCCTCTTTTCACCATGAACACCGTCATATATATAATTTTTCAATTTTTTCCATGGACCCACTCTCCATCCTCAGTACCCCTCATTCCCCCATGTCCACCACTTGCAACCAACAATTCCTTCACTTGCAAGAAGAATCTAAACAAAACAAGGCAGACATCTAGAGACCGACCTCTAAACTTGCTTCCACCAATACCCACTTGAAAACCTTTGAGGCCAAAGTTACATGTGACTTGGTCGATGTTAAGGGTGAATTGTCCTCCCTCACCCAATGATTAAAAAAGTCCCATGGTTCTCCCTCCCTTGAACATCCTTCACACTATGAAGGTGAGAACTCTTCCCATAATATGGCCTTTAATTCCAACTCCCTTCCTTGTGACCCTCGTCTTCCCAGAGATGAGGTGAACAAATTTGATGGATCGGATCCCACATGTTGGGTCACTTAAATGGAACATTATTTCTCATTGCATGGCATTACTGATGATTTGGCCAAACTTCCTTATGGTGTCCTTTATTTGGATCCAAAATTATGGAAATGGTGACAATGGCGTAGAAAGACATTCCAAGGGTATGTTGCTTGGACATAGTTTGTTGCAGAGCTATATGAACGCTTTGACACCGACACCCACTATCTTGATTTTTTGACCAAGTTGAAACAATATGGCATAGTGGAAGACTTTATCTCTGCCTTTGAACACTTGACTTTCAGAATGGAGGGCATGTCCGATGCCTTCTTCTTGGAATGTTTTATCGGTGGACTCAAAGATGAAATTCACGCCCAGGTCCTCATGGTTCACCCTCAAACTTGGTTCGAAGATACTCAACGTACCAAGGAAGCACGACAGATTGTCTCTTCCTAGAGCTACAAACATTCCTTTATTCCTCGCACTCAACCTAACAAACCTGCCCCTCCTCCTACTCATCTCAAGATCCATAAATTAATTAGGGATGAAATGGTGGAATGCCAACTCAAGGGCCTTTGTTATAATTGTGATGACAAATATTTTCCGGGGCACAAGTGTAAGGAAAATAATTTGTTTATGGCCATCTCTGAGGATGTTGTTGAAGAAGAGTTCGAGACCCTTGTGGCAGAGTTACCCAAGACAAATGATATTAATCCACCCTCTGCCCCCCCAAAAGTAGAACCGATCATTTCCCTGAAGGCTCTCATTGGATTCTCTGCTCCCTAAACCCTTAAGCTAATTGGATACATTAAGAATGAGAAGGTCATCATCTTAATTGGTAGTGGAAACACTCATAATTTTATTCATCGTCACATTGCCCAAGAAACCAATTTCTATATCCATGTAGTGAACAAATTTCAAATCACGATTGCCAATGGAGGTTCTATGAAATGCGGGGGGCGTTGTGAAAACATGTGTCTCCAAATTGGGCAGTACAACTTGAAATCTCATATGTTTTCTATCGACATGGGTGGTTGTGATATTGTATTAGGTGCAGAATGGTTACACACTCTTGGTCCCATCCTCATGGATTTGAAGGAATTAACCATGCAATTCCAACAAGAGGGCCAACAATATAAGTTCCAAGGCATCACAACAGGCTCCCTTGAGATCACCAGTTCCCATCGAATGGAAAAGCTCCTAAAAAAAGTTCATTCAAGAATTATTTCCCAACTCCATTCTATTCAAGCAGTTGAGACACCCTCGATGCATCATGACCTCCAATATATCATCTCCAAACACCAAGCTATTTTTTCCACCTCCTAGGGACTTCCTCCATCCCGTGGTGTTCATGATCATTCCATTTCTCTCGTCCTCGATGGTCTTCCTCCCAATGTTCACCCTTATCATCATCTGTAATATCCATGTTTCCCCCAATTTGTAATTAATCATAAAATAGGAATTACCATGCTAAGGAATGTGGACAATGTAAATGTGTTATTGTTTGAGTTGCCAATAACTGTCTGTGGGGGTGAAGCCTTGAAAGTACTGGCCATGATATCACTAGAAGAGGAATGTGAAAACTATACGAGAGGGTTCATTATATAAAATAACCCCAAATTTCCTTTGATGAGGATGATGAACCTCCTTCGGATTCCAAGGAGAGAAATTAGTTAATGAAGAAAGGAACAATGGTTGAATTATCAACCACCCCCATGAATGGGAGCATGGTCTAGCTGCAAAATGTCAGCTCGAAGTACCATAGAGACCTGTAGACCCAAGCTTCCTTCTGGCAGAAGGAACATGATGGATCGAGAACCTTCCAAAAGAAGGAAGGTAAGATAGATACACATGGACAACCAGAGAGGAGACAAGAGACGAGAGCACAAGCTCGTAAGGGAGATGCACGAAGCTCTCCAATAGATAATGAATAGAAGTCTGCGAGTTAGATGTGGGGAGAGCATCTGATAAGCCTCGCTGAGGCCATAACAGAGAGAAATCTCTGAAAGTTGTAGAGAACAGAACCTTAGCAAAAGATGAACAGAGAAAGAATCCTTGAGAACTGCAAGAGTTCCCTAGTGATATCATGGCTTGGCACGGGAGTGGCCAGAGTGTTAAGAATGAATGCCTCTGAGCCTATGGTAGGGTGGAAGGACGAAAACCCACAGTGAGTTAGTTGGCTACCACCTGTAATAGATAAGTAATCGCATATCTTGTATATTTAAGTGGTACTGTGAGTTAAAGTTGGATATCCTATGAATGTTGCAGGGATGGTTATGTTTGCTTCATGATTTATACTATATTTCCTTCTTTTGTATCTGCTTGAATGTGAAATTAGGCAAGTAGGAAGTCATATGGATAGGACATGTTTTATACTTGTAAATTCTTGCGTTATGTGGTGGTTTAAGCTAGAGTCACAAACTGTATGTCCATCGACCTTGGACACAGTTTCATGAATGCATGTCGACCCTCCTAGTCGTTCTGAGTCCCTTGAAGGACAGAGTCTGTTACACTCAGGAGAGGTAGTGCAGATATGCATAGAGTCTCTGCGAGGCAAGCAAAAACCGAGAACCACTTAAGTTCCAGACTTGACGAATGAGCGCAAGGGGTACACAAAAATTCTTCTAAGTTTTAAGTCCAGTAGAAAGAGCGTAACGCTCTTAGGTCCTTCATAACTGACGAAGCTCAGGAATGATAGCGAGATTCAAGTATCAGAAGGGAATATCCTTTCGATTGGAAGACGAACGAATGAGATCCGTTTGGGAGAATCTAAGTTCTGTCAAGACCGTTAGATTTGAAGAAGGAGCGCAGACGTTAACGCCTCGATTCCTTCAGTCTTCGCAAGTTCGACGAATGTTGGGAATCATTGTGAAGGGAATGAATTATCTAAAATCTGAAACCCGAAGTCGTGATGCGATATGGACCATAGATCTAAGGATCTATTGGGACCCACCTTGACCGTTAGATCTGTGAGTTTGAAGTTCGTGCGACAGGAGAATCGTGCGTTGGTGTGACCAAACCCCCCCGAAACCTGAAGTTGCGATGTCATCTGAACCATTAGATCAAGGAAAGTCATGGATTGTCGATCTGAGGCAAGAATATTAACGCAAGGAGTATGTGGGAACTCAAGATCCCCTAAGAACCAATCTCAGAAGAGATAAGTGCTCCTCAGAAGCGCAAATGAGGTCCAAGAGGTGACTCACGATCTTGTTTCAAGTTCGTAAGCTTAGAAGGGATAACACTTATCATAAGTGTTGATGAGATCCAATAGTAGGACTCGTAGGAGGAGAAAAGGTTTGAAACCTTTTAAGACTGATAAATCTTCCAAGTGAGAGAAATCATAACCTCAGAAGGAGGAGCGACAGTGGTCGTTGGATCACAGTGAAAAGGATCGACATTCGTTGGATCTGAGGAAGGTGCGCGATTCTTAACGTTCACACGCATAGGAGAGAGAACCTGTCAAGGTTTGAGACTCAAAGTTTCCTAAACCCAAAGAGCCGGAAACCCGAAGTAGAAACTCAATCATTCGATCGCAGGAACATATCTGAGCTGTAAGATTATTCGGGGTAAACTTCAAGCGTTGGATCGCCAGAGTGGATCTGAGGCGTCAGACATTGTGAGTATGGGAGGAGGCAAGTTTGAAACTTGAGATTCCCGAAGCGTGGAGAGTCGAAGGGCCATAGAAAATTTGGACCGTTGGATCTAGGAGGAAGGCGAAGGTTGAAATGTTGAAACACCCGAAGCCCGAAGAGCCAAAGAGCTGTGAGCCATCGATTGGCAAGGGGACACTTGTCAACAGATCGAGAGCTCCGGGAAGATTGTAGTGGGGTTTCAGTTTGAGAACTGAGATTTTTGAACCCCGAAGGCCCGTAGACCGAAGTGAACCTGGACCGACAGATCTAAGGGAGACATGGCGAGAATCCATGAACTCTGGGTAAAGTCCCGAAGTGATTCTTAGTCATTGGATTCAGAGGACACGTGGCACAAATCTATGAGCTCCAGGTGAAGACCCGAAGTAATCCTCAACCGTTAGATCAGGAGGACACGCATTAGAGGATTGTAGCCTTTGGATGAAATTCATTGGGGAAAAGGTTTGAGATTTGAGATCTTAGAAGTCTGAAACTCGAAGGAGATCTCGACCATCGAATGAGAAGAGGGTTGGAGGACCATTGATTTGGTTTGAATGGTCAAGCAACCAAAGTGGAAGAAAGACCGTTGATTGAGCGGGACAACTGTTTGCAGATCGTTAGCTCCGAAAGGTTGAAGTACGGAAGAAGCATGGTTTGAGATTTCAAAACCCTGAAGTCCATAATTGTGAAGAGATCATAGTCGTTGATCTAGGAGGGAAATAGCTAATCCATATATTTGAGAGGCATAGATATGAACCGTCGATTCAGATAGTATCATCAAGATCGTGAGATCAACGATCCTGTAGCATTGTGGGGACAAGAATTGCGCAAAGTTTAAAATATCGAGGGCGGGCCACAATCCAAACCGTGGTTTCGTCAGGAGGACACGTGGATACTTGAGGAGGATTGTGGGCCCAAAAGTAGTTTGACTCCAAACCACTTGTGGCCCTTCCCGCAATCGTGTGGTCATCACCAAGGTCACATTTGAGGAGAGGCCAAGAGAAAAGGGGCTAATGCCAATTCCGAGACTTCGCTGAAGCACGAAGGAGAAGGTCATGGGTATCATAAGACCTGCACCAGAGGCCGAAAGGGCCCGTGTCTGATTTAGAGGTGAGACTATCATGGTCTCAAAGTCTCGTTTGATTTAAAATCAAATAATATTGACTGGAGGCTCGGGCTGAGTCCCAAACTTTCCAAATAAGAACCCATAGAGAGAAAGAGGATTTGTTCCTGTAAGGAGGACGAAATTTACTTTTATTTTTTTTGCCCCATCATGGGTGTGTTACATCATCCCTTTGCCCAAAAAAATGAAATTGAGAAAATTGTTCAAGAATTGCTCGCCGCATGTGTTATTTGCCCTTGTACCAACCCCTATTCTTCTCTTGTGGTCATGGTACTCAAGAAAGAAGGTACTTGGCACATGTGTCCAGAATTTCGAGCCCTCAAGAAATGCACCATCAAAGAAACATTTCCCATTCCTATCATCGATTATATCTTGGATGAATTGAGTGGTGCTCAGTACTTTACTAAACTTGATCTACATTTTGGCTACCACCAGATACTTATGCAAGATGAAGACATTCCTAAGACTGCATTTTGAACTCATGAGGGCCATTGTGAGTTCTTGGTCATGCCCTTTGGCTTGTGTAATGCTCCCTCCACTTTCCAAAGTCTCATGAATCATGTTTTCCCTCATTTTCTCCGTCATTTTTTCTTAGTTTTCTTTGATGATATTCTCATCTACAGTAAAACCTGGATGGAACACCTTACCCATGTGGATCAAGTTCTCGATTTACTCTCTCAGCACCAATGTTTTCTCAGGAAATCTAAATGTGCCTTTGGAGCTTTGGGAGTGGAGTACTTGGGTCATATTGTCGGAAAGGACGGTGTATGGGTGGATCCTAAGAAAATTGAAGCTATGCAGGATTGGCCTCTCCCAAAAACTCTCAAGAGATTGCGTGGTTTTCTGGGTTTAACGAGCTATTATCGCAAGTTTGTTAAGAATTATGGAAAAATTGTAGCGCCTCTTACTGCTGTCCTTAAAAAGAATGATTTCACTTGGAATCCAACAACTGATCACTCCTTCCAAGCATTGAAAGAGGTTGTGTACACAACTCATGTCCTTTCCCTTCCTGGATTCACCAAGACTTTTGTCCTGAAATGTGATGCTTCTGGGAAAGGAATTGGTGTAGTCCTCATGCAATATGGCAGGGCTTTGGCCTTCACTAGAAAACAACTTTTGGAGTGACATATTAGCCAATCAATCTATGAAAATGAAATGTTGGCTATTCTGCATGTTGTGGATCTATGGTGACCTTATCTATTAGGGCAATGATTCCAAATTAAAATAGACCATCATAGCCTCAAGTATTTTTTGGAACAATGAATTTCGTCCTCAAAGCAACAAAAATGGGTGACCAATCTATTTGGCTATTATTATGAGATTATTTATAAGAAGGGAAAATAAAATGTGGTGGTTGACGCTCTTTCCAGGAAGTAAGAAGAAGGAGGGTCCCTTTTCCCCCTCTCCTTCATTGTACCAAATGGGCTCCAAGTTATTCACCAGGAATGGCTGCAAGACCCCAAAAATTCTCGACTGATCCAATAATTGAAAGATAATTCTTCAGTCTCTCCAACATACTTTTAGCACAATGAAGAGCTCTGCTACAAAGGTCATATGCATTTAAGCAACTAGTCACAACTTAAATCCATAATGCTTTCTGAGCTTCATGCTTCACCCACAACGGGAAATTCAGGGTTTACCAAAACCTATGAAAGGGTTAAACGTTACTTTTTTTTGGGATGGTATGAAACATGACGTCTACACCTTTGTGGCTGAATGTGATGTTTGTCAACACAACAAGAGAGAAATTGTCAAAGCTCTGGGCACACTACAACCGTTTTCCAATTCCACCAACTATTTGGAGGGATATTTCTATGTATTTCATTATGCGCTTACCTAAATCAAGCAATAAATCAAGCATCATGGTGGTAGTTGATCGTCTTTCCAAATATGCTCATTTTTGTGCTCTTCAACACCCATTCACCGCATCCACAATGGCTCAAATTTTCATGGATCATATTTTATGGCATGTCTCATTCTATTGTCTCTGATAGAGATCCCACTTTCACTAGCAGTTTTTGGCAAGAATTATTCAGACTCCATGGAACACAATTTCATCTCAGCACTGCCTATCACCCCCAGACTGAAGTTGTCAACAAGTGTTTGGAAACATATTTGCGGTGTTTTTCATTTGACAGGAAAAATCAGTGGGCTCAGTGGTTACCCCTAGTTGAATAGTGGTATAACAAATCTTACCATACAACTACTCACATGACTCCTTTTGAAGCAGTCTATGAACAAAATCCACCGTTAGTTCTTTCCTACATGCACAGTGTCTCGAAGGTTCAAGAGGTTGGTAAAAATCGTACAGTCCATGCAACCATTCTCTGTGCCCTCAAAGACAATTTGGCCATGGCTCAGAATCACATGAAACAATAAGAATATCAAGGTTTTTCAGTGTTGGAAGATTGGTTGTTGTCATTGATGTCAACCCTAGTCATTGGTTTTGGACCGCAAGATTGATGAAGGTATTTGGACATGAAGGACAATGTACATGCATAAACAAAACCCATGGATGGATATTATACATTATGTTGTTTCCGATGGTAGGTGGCACATCACGTGGATCCTCATTGTTGAGGAGAAATGAATTTTTGAAGATGACAAAGTGAATTGAAGAAGGAAGTACATGTAGGCCCTGAAGATAATTAAAGAAAAGAATTACAAAATAAGAAAGTGTCAGGTGGGCCCTAATGTTAAGGAAGTGACATAAATGGTATAAATAAATATAATTATACATTCATTTGATACACAAGTCAAATTTCATAGGAAATCAGAAGTAAAGAAGGCCGTATTTCAAGGGAGGATGAAGTCTTTTGGTGATGTGTTCTAAGGTATGTTATTTACAGGTCATCTTACCATTTTCGCTATAATTTTTTTTCTAGAACGATTCAGATGTTGAAATTGCAATGGTATTGAGAAGACATATCAAGGTACCCATGGTAAACGTTCAACTCTTTTTTTGCTATAATTATGGAGATAAACTCTATAGAAGATAGGGTTTTTGACCAGTCCTGAAGCTAGTCAATAAACATGTGTTCTGGGTAAAAAAGTCATAACTTCTTCATAGAGAATCCAAATGAAGTGGGACCAATTTCATAACTGTGTTTTCTTGTGTGAGATTTTCAAAATCTGATGTTAAATATTGAGCGCGGGGCATTCTGTACAAGTTCTCTCTCCTGAATAAACCAGAATTGAATAAAGTCTACCATTCTTTCTATAACTTCTTTTTGGGGAGGATTCAAGGAGTGAAACTTGGAGGAGTTTCAGAGAATACATTGAGTAATATTATCTATAGGATCATATTATTCCAAGAATTGAATAATTACAGAAGTTGAAGAAGTCTCAGGAAGCATTATCAGGCTCTATGTGATGGTTGGTGGATGGTGATGATTTAATGTAAAGTTTTATTATCTCTCATATATTCTTGGGTGGAAGGAAGGGGAAAGGATTGAGAGGTAAACCCTCTCTCTATATTGGAGGATTGTATCTTCTTCTTGGAGTTTTATCCCTCCCTTTATATTTGGAAGCTGTAGCTACATTTGGAATTCATTACTTCCCTTGAACAATAGCTATTGATTATTTCTCATATATTGTGTATGGTGTATTGTGGTGTATTGGTGTAACTCTTATACTATTGTTCATTGCTCATTGGATCTAATTGAATGGTTTAAGTATAAGTTGAAAAGGTTTTTAAATTGTACTTGATACTGATTCACCCCCCTCTCAGTATCAATAGTTCAGAACACCAATTTGCTAAAGAGGACCACATGTTTCTTCATTTACAACCTTACAAGTAGACTTCACTCAAATATGAAAACTATCAGAAGCTTGCTCCCAAATTTTATGGTCCTTATACAATTCTCAAGCGAGTGGGACTGGTGGCCTATCATTTAGCTCTGCTTAGTCATTCTAAGCTCCATCATATTTTTCAAGTCTCCTGCTTAAAGAAGGTGAACTAAGTGCCAAACTCAAACCAATCTTCTCGAGTTGGATACCGAAAGTTCCATATGGCTTCAACCATGGGTAGTATTGAACCAACGTGAATGTCGTCTTCGTCAGCACACCATCCATGAAGTGTTAGTGTAGTGGAAAGATACAACTCCAAAAGATGCCACCTGGGAGCTGACCACTATTCTCTAAGAATTTCCTCATCTCAAGCCTTGAGGACAAGGTCGTTCTTCAAGGGGGAGGGCATGTTAGGGACCTAACCACCTAACCTCTCATGTAGGTAGAATACTATATTTTCCATGTAATAAAGACCAACATTAGTTAATAAGGCCTATTTAATAAGTATGAAGAAGTCAATGTAAGAATACCTAATAGAAGCTTCCACTTTTAGAAATATCTTCCTCTAGAATTCTCTTTAGAAGATAGAATTAGTATAAATAAGTGTAGGAGGTATGAGAGGTGTTTTCTTGAGAATTATTGCAATAGAGTGCTGTTGTTGGCCCTTGACCAATTTTTGAGGATCCTTGGTCATGTTTGACCTACTTTTGGGACTTCGACATGCTGTCGAAGGTGGAGTGCAAGATGAAGCAGAGATCGCAGGATCTCGACCCCTTTTAGGGCCCTTTTTGGGATTCATGATTATGTAATGGGTATGGGATGTTGGCCCATGGGTTTACCCATGCTCAGGCCTATTTTGTATGTATAAATAGATAGCTAGGTGATGTAAGAAGATGCCAGTGTGCTAAGTGCTAAGTGTATGCTAAGTGCTAGATTTGGATCTATGTGATCGAGAGTTGTAAGTGCTTTGTGCATACTGTGTGAGGCTTGCAAGGATAATGCAAGTAACTGTAAGATACTGTGTGAAGGATTGGTGCTATATCCTAGCGAGAAGAAGGAGGATCTGGTGGAGTGCACATAGATCTCCTGTCTTCTGCGAAGTAGAACTTGAAAGCTATGTGCCTATAAGAATCTTGACCAAAGATAATAAAGAAGAGAAGAGTTGGTGGACGTAGCCCCAGGGTGGGGGTGAACCACATACATGTTGTGTTGATCTGCTTTGTGCGATGTGTTGATGTGTTTATATGTTAATGTGCTTAGTGCTTCAATATAGATGACTGGTAGATAGATATGTCAATGTTATGTGCTTAATAGTATGGATCTGACCTATATGGATATGCTTAGTGCTTAAATGCCTCATATCTGAATGAATACTGTGATACTCTGTAATTAAGGTTTAACTGCATTGTAACTAAGATTGGATATAGATGAATGTTAATTGTTGAGTACTCTATCAAGTGTTAGAATCACAGATCTGTGTCCCAGTTAAGGTTGCATACATCTGAGTCCTGCAACCACCCCTGCCTCTACCTCGGGTGCGACTTCATCTGCTTCGTAGGTGTTGCTGAAAGGGCTGGTAGTTAGGGTTTTGTTGGTGCGTTGTTGTAGCGTTGAATCCTGGGTCTGCCCCTATGCCAACAGACCGAGTCATGCATCAAGTAGATTAGCTTACATAAGCTATCCAACAACTACAACAACGAATAGCAGACTTAGAGCTCTGCATAGTTCCCAACACCCCGCAGGATGTGAGGGATCAAAGAGAAGCAACTTCTTGAAGCGCAGTTGAGAGAATCAAAGCCCTTGCCATGGAATGTCAGAAACTCACTAATCGCAGTGCCTAGACCTATGAGAAATTCACTGAGAATCCAAAAATGAAGGCACTGGAGTCGTAGCTCCAAGAGGCAAAGTATCAAGTAGAGACAATATAGGCACAATTGTAGACCCTGTCAGCTGTGGAAAGAATGAAGTGATCCCAGGAGTAGTGCACTGCCCAACAACAGGTCCACACTATCCAGAGCAAAGTCATGGAAGTGATTCAGAGGATCCAACCTATACAGGATAAGGCTTACCAACTGTTCACAGAGATCGAAGCTCGAGGAGTGGAACTGGAGAAAGTCATCATTGCAGCTGAACAACGCCTAGAGGGACCTGCCAATGAAGCAATCATACAAGAGTTCGCTGAAAAGGAGACCGTGGCACAATAACAAGTCGAAGCAGCTCGAGCCAAGATCAAGGCTTTTGAAGCAGAACTAGTCAGATCAGAGTGACTCGGGACGAGTCACAGGTGAGTGTTGGGGGCATGTTGGCCCTTGACCAAGTCTTGAGGATCCTTGGTCATGTTTGACCTAATTTTGGGACTTCAACAGGCTGTCGAAGGCAGAGCGCAAGACGAAGCGGAGATTGCGGGATCTCGACCCCTTTTAGGGCCCTTTTTGGGATTCAGGATTATGTAATTTGTATGGGATGTTGGTCCATGGGTTTACCCATGCTTAGGCCTATTTTGTATGTATAAATAGATAGATAGGTGATGTAAGAAGAGGCCAATGTGCTAAGTGATAAGTGTATGCTAAGTGCTAGAGTTGGATCTATGTGATGAAGAGTTGTAAGTGCTTTGTGCATACTGTGTGAGGCTTGCAAGGCTAGTGCAAGTAACTGTAAGAGACTGTGTGAAGGCTTGGTGCTATATCCTAGCGAGAAGAAGGAGGATCTGGCGGTGTGCGCACGGATCTCCTGTCTTCTGCAGAGTAGAACTTGGATGCTATGTGCCTGTAAAAATCTTGACCACAGATAATAAAGAAGAGAAGAGTTGGTGGACGTAGCCCCAGGGTGGGGGTGAACCACGTACATGTTGTGTTGCTTTGCTTTGTGTGATGTGTTGATGTGTTTATATGTTAATGTGCTTAGTGCTTCAATATAGATGACTGGTAGATAGATATGTTAATGCTATGTGCTTAATAGTATGGATATGACCTATGTGGATATGCTTAGTGCTTAAATACCTCATATCTGAATGAATACTATGATACTCTGTAATTACGGTTTAACTGCGCTTTAACTAAGACTGGATATAGATAAATGTGAACTAATGAGTACTCTGTCAAGTATTAGAATCACAGATCTGTGTCCCAGCTAAGGTTGTAGACATCTGAGTCCTGCAACCACCCCTACCTCTACCTCAGGTGCAACTTCATCTGCTTCGTAGGTGTTGCTGAAAGGGCCGGTAGTTAGGGTTTTGTTGGTGCGTTGTTGTAGCATTGAACCCTGGGTCTGCCCCTGTGCCAACAGGCCAAGTCACGCATCAAGTAGATCATCTTACATAAGCTATCTAACATCTACACCAATGAATAGAAGACTTAGAGCTCCGCACAGTGCCCAATACCTCGCAGGATGTGAGGGATCAAAGAGAAGCAAATGCTCGAAGTGCAGTTGAGAAAATCAAAGGCCTTGCCATGGAATGTAAGAAACTCACTGATCGCAGTGGCCAGACCTATGAGAAACTCAATGAGAATCCAAAAATGAAGGCACTGGAGTCATAACTCCAAGAGGCGAAGTATCAAGCAGAGACAATACAGGCATAGTTGAAGCCCCAGTTAGTTGTGGAAAGAATGAAGCGATCCCAGGAGCAATGAACTGCCCAACAACAGTTCCACACTATCTAGAGAAAAGTCATGGAAGTGACTCAGAGGCTCCAACCTGTACAGGATAAGGCTTACCAATTGTTCACAGAGATCGAAGGTCGAGGAGCGGAACTGGAGAAAGTCATCACTGCAGCTGAACTACGCCTAGAAAGACTTGCCAACGAAGCAGTCATACAAGAGTTCGCTGAAAAAGAGGCCGTGGCACAACAACAAGTCGAAGCATCTCGAGCCAAGCTCGAGGCTTTTGAAGCAGAACTAGTCAGATCATAGTGATTCGGGATGAGTCACAGGTGAGTGTTGGGGGCATGTTGGCCCTTGACCAAGTTTTGAGGATCCTTGGTCGTGTTTGACCTAATTTTGGGACTTCGACAGGCTGTCGAAGGTGGAGCGCAAGACGAATCGGAGATCGCGGGATCTCGGCCCCTTTTAGGGCCCTTTTTACGATTTAGGATTATGTAATTTGTATGGGATGTTGGCCCATGGGTTTACCCATGCTTAGGCCTATTTTTTTATGTATAAATAGATAGCTAGGTGATGTAAGAAGAGGCCAGTGTGCTAAGTGCTAAGTGTATGCTAAGTGCTAGAGTTGGATCTATGTGATGAAGAGTTTTAAGTGCTTTGTGCATACTGTGTGAGGCTTGCAAGGCTAGTGCAAGTAACAGTAAGAGAGTGTGTGAAGGCTTGGTGCTATATCCTAGTGAGAAGAAAGAGGATCTGACAGAGTGCGCGCAGATCTCCTGTCTTCTACGGAGTAGAAATTGGATGCTATGTGCCTGTAACAAGCTTGACCAAAGATAATAAAGAAGATAAGAGTTGGTGGATGTAGCCCCAGGGTGGGGGTGAACCACGTACATGTTGTGTTGCTCTGCTTTGTGCAATGTGTTGATGTGTTTATATGTTAATGTTCTCAGTGCTTCAATATAGATGACTAGTAAATAGATATGTTAATGCTATGTGCTTAATAACATGGATCTAACCTATGTGGATATGCTTAGTGCTTAAATACCTCAGATCTGAATGAATACTGTGATACTCTATAATTAGGGTTTAACTACGCTGTAACTAAGGCTGGATATAGATGAATGTTAACTGCTGAGTGCTCTATCAAGTGTTAGAATCATAGATCTGTGTCCCAGCTAAGGTTGCAGACATCTAAGTCCTGCAACCACCCCTACCTCTACCTCGGGTGAGACTTCACCTGCTTCACAGGTGTTGTTGAAAGGGCTGGTAGTTAGGGTTTTGTTGGTGCGATGTTGTAACATTGAACCCTAGGTCTGCCCTTGTGCCAACAATTGCTCTACTGGAGGTTTCCCCCTCGAAGAGGCAAGCGAACATTGTTTTCTATCAATAAAGGTACTATTTTGGTGTTGCGGTTCCTTATATTTTGTTGTTCTGCTGTTATTCTCTGCAATATTTCTATGTTCTGCTATTATAATAGATTTGGTACCTAACACACACACACACACACATAATCTAGATCAAACCAAATGAGTGAGAGGGTAAATAATAAACATGTTTTCTTGGATTTTAATCATGGCAATGGTTTCAGATTTGTCTCACTGTTTCATCTCTCTAAAATTTCAAAGAGATTGATACAATTCTTTTGGAATCTAGCTTGTCCTTGTTGTTATGACTATATTTGGATTCTTTTGGTGCAGTTCTCATCTTTTTTTCTTTTTGACTTTTTTCATTTTTTGTAGCTATATGAATAAATTTGGCCCCAATCAAGAATAATATCATTGATGTGGTAATGACATGACCTCTGCATTGTTTTAATAATAGTCGATCAACACTCGAGTTTAGAAGGCTATGGTTTTTGCGGTATCATGAAATGATCCCACGTGGATCCCACAAGCTTATGAATGGTTTAATGCAATATTTGTAAGAAAATAAAACACTCCAATGATTTCTAGTTTGTCATCCTCATTTTTTTGTATTTTATGCTAGGATCTAATGAAAATTTTGGATTTCAAATTTTGATTTTGACCTATTGAAATTAATCCCATGTTCATTAAACACTCCCATCCCACATTCGAACCTAGCATGGAAATTCCACTGTTTTCTCATTTATGTTGATGAAAGGGATGGTTAGTCACTAGCTGGCCTTTACCCTATTATTCAACATTCATGTTTCATATCACATGCATGTTATTATGAAAACATCTGATAACATTTTTATTGTATGTAACAACTCCCGTGTATGATGTTTTAGATTAAGGTATATATTTTTTCATCTTCACATAACATAATCATGACCTTATTTCCACTATAGGTTCTAAATTGTATTTGTATTTTTTGTTTGCAAGAGGTGACTTGTACAGATTCCAGTCATTGTTAAATAAAAGCATGACAATGGGTGATTAATATTTCCTTGCTTCCATTCCTAGATGCTCCAAAAGCAAGATGAAATAGATAAAAATGATATATATATGAATGATCCATTCTTGTAGATAGAGTCTTCTGTTCAAAATTGTTTATCTCATCATGCTTGTAAAATGACAATGAATGCAATTCAACAAATTTTTTATTTGCCAACTAGAAGTACTTACATAGATATAGAATTGAGTCCAAAGCTATCATAATGAATTTAAGAATAGGAATGAATGTAGATAAGTAATAAATATTTTTTTTTTATTACAAAGGTTAATTGGCTATGGGAGAGGCTTGGAACGAGGCATG
>SNQJ01S0190405.1:0-18105 GCA_010110895.2 Picea sitchensis
GCATCTACCTAAGATTATTTTCATGCCCATTAATTAGACAAAGAATATAACCTGAACATCTTAGTTATTCCCATCTTTTCCTATGTCTAAATAACCTTACTTTTTCTTCAAGTGAATTCCAAACAAAGAAAAAGCATTCTTCACTATTAGTTGAAACACCCAGTAGCAATATCCCCAAGCAAAGCTAAGCAAAGCTGACAACTCCCATTGAAACCAATAAGTATGCAAAGCATTTTGAGTTCAATCCATGCTAACTCTTCCAGAAGCATGCCCTCTTTGAAGGTTGGTAATCGATTTGATACAGAATTTAATCCTCCACCTACCAAGATGTGTCGAACCACTCATCGTCAACGCTAGATAGAATGTCCGCCAATGCCATTGATAATGCTAGACAGTATGCATGATCGAAGAGGAGGATTAACAACATTGGGCATATCTCCCTTTTAATCTAATATTCATGCAAGTTGATCTCTATCCACAAATATAAGATGTATTTATAGTTATAGCATAATTTATAGGTTTAATTAATATGAAAGTAAATAAATTTAAAAATAATTTAAAATTTTAATAAGCATATTGTTTTGTCAATTTAACTTAATCTCGGTAATTAAGTGGAAAATTATGAGTTCAAATTCTACTTCATGATAATCTCAGTAATTAAGTGGAAAATTATGAGTTCAAATTCCACTTCATGATAATTTTCTCTTTGTATATCATTCAAAATAAGAGAATATATTGTGAGTTTCTCTCAACAATACATTATACAGAGAATGTAATGTCCCCACTTTGGGACATCATCACAGTGCAGAGGTTTATGATGACCAAAGTAGCCAGATGGGTGTTATAGAGAGTACAGGGGTTATTGAGAGGCATTGTGGGGTCCAACTCACATTGCTCATCATATTCCATCATTACGAGCCATTCCACACAGGTTGGCTTTGGTTTTGTTGCATTCCGACGATTTCCATGATTTTGACTATTTTGAGCTACAAGTCAATTGAATTCACTGAAGAGGTAATTTTGGGAACATTACTTGGAGGAACCTCTCATTATAATAGCTCATTGGAATCGGGAGAAGCAAAACTACAGGATGGGATGGTGAGAAGTGACTCTTAGTGGCCAGGGAAGCCACAAGAAGAGATAAGGAGATTTTCAGAGGTAAAAAGGTTAATTAATTAATTAAAGTGATTTAATTAATTAATTAAATGAAAGTCACTTTGGAGGGACAAGGTGAGCCAAAAAGTATAAAGGAAAGGCAAGGGCCTCCACTCATTGATTCATGTATGATCATATTTTGATGTCTGGCTTCTAGCTAGTGAGCCCAACATTGGGGGTTTTGACTTAACAAACCCTAGAGGACAATTCGGTGGTGAAAGATTCCACCTAGCTTGTCCCAAGATTGGTCTTAGAGATGCAATACTCTCCCACACCATTCTAGTTCGGTTCTACATCAGTGCAGGAGGGTTCTACACTAGCCACAGGCACATGAAGGAGGAGGGGCCCACCATTGGGGGTTTCCAGCAAAGGGGGCACACCATTCTTTAGGGAAGGTTCGTTGTAGGAGTTTGAGAGGGCTCTTGGACATTTGAGCATTTGGGTTTTACTTGCAGGGCCTTAGCCATGATTTCTAGCACCCCTTGAGAGAGCTTTATGGTTCAGATTATTTCCTAGAGAAGTGCGACGAATTGGAGAGAAGGAGGGCATTTTTGAGATTCATATCTATTCAGTTTGGAGGAGTTATCCATAGCATTTCGGCCTGAGACTTCAGGAGGGGGATCCTATCACTTCAATCTATCATTTGGCCAAGTTTGGACTCATTTGGAGGCCTCCTTCATCAGGGCCGAAATTATAGGGTTTGGCAGTTTCAGGAGGGCGCAGCTCAATTGGAGGATTTAGCATTTGGAGGAGTTTCCCTTGGTATTTCGGTTTGAGATTTCAGGACAGGTTTCCACTCATCCCGATCTACAATTCGGCATCTTCAACGTAGCATTTGGAGGTCTTTGACAGTAGGGCCGAAACTGTAGGGGTTGACAATTCTAGCAGGACGTGGCATCTTCCAGTGGGGGTTTGGCACTTCATACTGCCCAGATCTACCTTGGCATTGGTATTCATCTCTTATCCAGCCTTTGGAGGCTTATAGTATCTTTCTGGAGAATTTTGTAGCAGCTCTATTGTCTATCTTCTTAGCCATCTGTTGAGCATTCCATATCGGCATCTTCAATGTAGCAGGTTTCTCTATTTCATGAATAAAAGCAGATTTGAGATGTTTTGGCTTGTCTATCATATTGCATATGGTTGAGTTATATTCCATGGTTATATATTCTTGTTTAATGCTGCAATACACATATATAACACATCAGTAAACCCTAAGGCCGAAATCAAGAGGCCATCCTGCAAGTAAACACATCTAAACAAGTAGATCAACAAAGTGTTTGATAGAATGCCACAACCAATAAAAGTTTAAAAAGACACCAAAATCGAGATGTTCCTGGCATAATGGCTTGGGATCATTACAGTGGTATCAGAGCTTAGATTCTTGCCAGCCAGTGGAGATTAGCAGAGTTACAATGAATATGGATATTGTGGATTTTACTAGAGAGGTTGTACGTAGTAGATGGGAATACTACTACGACCTTAGTGAGGAAACTAGGGTCTTAATAACCTTCCGACAATATTTATCCTGGAAATATCCTAGGTGGAGCATATATGAGATTACATTCCGGGTCAAACAAGTAGAGGAATACATGGCCACAACAGCTAGATGGAGGGAAGCACAAAGAAACCCCACACCCATTAGGAGCACACAACTTTGCTACAGTTGCAAGGTGCCTTGGGAACCAGATCATAGGTGTAGGGGTAAGGATAAGAAGCATATTGTTTTGGTACGAGAGGACAGTGATGATGAGGCATGTGAGGATGGATCGATTGAGGCTTATCTGGAGCAGTCTAATGATGATAATGTCTCTTGCACAGAGGCTAGTGATAGTGACTCTTGTACAGAGGATGAGGCTACTAGCACGCTTAAGGAGGATGATGACCCTTGTGTAGTGGATAGGCAACTGGATGGACATGACAATAGCACCAATGTCTCAGCAGACATATCACATACTATTGATGACCTTACGCCTCAGCAGAGTGGTGACACTAGTGAGGAGTCACATGTGTTAGCACCTAGAGATGATGAGCTTCCTATGATGGTCGTGACACATATGATAGCGAAGTCACATGAGGAGGTCAGTGGCATGTCATATATGGTTGAGGAGCCTTGGGTGAGGGATGCACACCATGGACATAGGGATCCACAGACCCAGGAGGAGAGACATGACTTGGAGACAGTGGACCTTACACACACAGATCCGCATGAGGAGATTGCGTCATCTCTTTTGGAGACTCCATTAGTTGAGCAGATTGTAGAGACCGACAGGTTGATGGAGAAGTTACTTCTAGGATCGGCTTGCATTGATGAGGATGGACTCTTTAGCAGTTAGGATGACCATAGCACGTGTCTGGATACATCTACATGGGATCCAGGTGCAGATGATAGTAGCAGGGTGAGTGCACAGGAGGATATGGCTGCTCATACAGGATACAATGTGATTCAGGGGGAGATATCATCTAGTGATGGGGTGCAGTGGCATACATGAGTACCCAGCAACACAGTAGACAATGGGTAGTTCAACATGTTATATTATGCAAAGAGTGTCTTTGGGGACTCTAGAGTTGACATTAGATGGACTGACAGTAGCAGTGAGGGATATGAGGTGGCACCTCAGCATGACCATGATCAGGAGTCACACCACTTAGCAGCACAACTGAGGGTCAATGAGGATATGATCATGGCAGCCACCAGGCGCAGTGATGACATGCATGCATTGATGGCAAATTACCGTTGGAGAGCGTCAGTGGCATATGGTAGTTCTGATGAGGGGATTTCCATGGATGATTTTCATACTCTCAAGGAGAGAGTATTTGTGATGAGGACCGACTACCAATAGTTGTTGACTGACAGAGATTACTTGTTGATGGTTGGTGAGATGTATCATGAGGCTCTGAGGGAGTAGGAGTTGGAGATGGACCGACTCACTCAGGAGTTGGAGAGCACTCGAGGATTCTTGAGAGGCACACAGACAACCCTTCAAGAATCAAAGTCTAGATCAGATGAGTCTCTTGAGGAGATTCTATGCAAAGAGTGTCTTTGGGAACTCTAGAGTTGACATTAGCAGGACCGATAGTAGCAAAGGAGGGATATGAGGTGGCACCTCAAAATGACCATGACTAGGAGTCACACCACTTAGCAGCACAACTGAGGGTCAATGAGGATATGATCATGGCAGCCACCAGCAAATGCATGTATTGATGGTACTACTACTGGAGGGCATCGATGGCATATGATAGTTCAGATAGGGGATTGCCATTGATGACTTCATACTCCTCAAGGGAGAGATTTGTGATGAGGGATCCCACTACCAACAATTGTTGACCCACGTAGAGATTACCCGTTGAGGGTTGGTGAGTATCATGAGGCTCCGAGGGAGAAGGAGCTTGAGATGGACTGACTCACTCGTGGAGTTGGAGAGCACTCGAGGATTTTTTGAGAGGCACACAGACAACCCTTCAAGAATCAAAGTCTGTGGGATCGATGAGTCTCTCGAGGAGATACCCGCTGTAGATCCACTTCATCCGTCTTTTAAAGTGGGACACCTGATGTATCACCACGCTTGATAGAGGATGCCGTTGGTGATCTAGCGTAGAGGGTGCGCACCGCTTGGATGGAGGACACTTCCATTTGTGTTCGAGAGCAGCTTGACCTCCATGTAGAGGCTGATCCAGCCGTGAGTGCCCAGTGATTCATGATGCAACATGAATTTACTCTGAGATGACATGAGGCATGCCGTAGCATGCTAAATGATGAGTATGCCGTATTCTCACGTACATGCCGGAGATGTATGGTGGGATTCTGAGGGGTATAGTGCCTTGCATGGAGAAGACACACTTAGGGGAGTATTCATATGGCACTCCCTCATAAAGAACATATGGTTATGAGATCTCACCTCACCATCCTCGCCACTTGTATGGGTGATGGGAGATGGAGATCGGTTTACCAGGAGTTGGAGGAGTTACTCGATGGCACCTAATGATTGGGTTTAGTGACACCATAAAGTAGCAATTATCATGGGTACCAAAGATTTATTTTTCGCCAAGTCCTGGATTAATCTCAAAGTGTGATATTTTTCACTCTATAGTTAGATACAGGATGTTTCGTTTATCCTTTTCTCCTCACATTTATCATCGACAACAAGATGAGGAGATATACAAGGGTCGAGGGCATTGAGAGGACTAGGTCGAGACCACCTCCAATGAGTAATTTTATGGCATCCAACAAGATAGAGGTGGATCGTCATAGGGAGTCAGCTGAGACTTGGTGCATGATGGTAAACACCATAGGCCAGATGATAGCAAAGGGAGCACAAAGGTCTTATTAATGATCACCGACAGAGCAACTTTCAACGTGAGATTGAAGTGATAAACTTCCAAGTTTTCCATGGAGAGTTCACTTTGGTTAGGTGGATGTTTCTCATTATTGTGATGACCTGTGTTGTAATTCGTAGAGCTGCTACACTCCACCAAGGGTTTGGTTTTGAGTGGGTCTGCAGGGATTTGTCTGAGGGAGTGAGGGATCCTTTCACTTTTGATCATCATGATCGGACATGGAGGTGGTTGGGCAAGTACTACTTCCATAGATATATTTTTACAGGTATAGTTTCTGGACATCAGATTTAGTGGTCACATGTATTTTATCTTGAGGATCCCGACGAGGAGGTTCCTTTATGTATGCAGGGGACATACATTTGTGGTCAGAGTAGTGCAAGGCCAGTATGGTGATCTTCGATGAGATTTATGGGACCTAGGGGATTGTAGGGTTGAGAATTTCACCGACTGACATGGGTGAGTGGACCTTTGCATGGGGAATTTGTTCTAACTTTCCATTGAGCTTCTCGCTAAGTTGAGAGGGAGCTTATCACTTTTAAAGTGTCTCGGTGAGGCTTTCGTCATGCAAATCTTCATTCCTCGCATCAACATACTTTGGATGGAGGCCGTATGGATCCTGGTAGAGACTCGAAGGATGGATTCATTCCGAGATAAGGCCATGTGTCACATGCAAGAGACTCCCGGAGTTGATATACTGTGGTTAAGGATTCCCTGTACAGTAGTTCACTCCACTTGACATGGGACCCAAGAGGCAGAGTGCGTGATAGTTCATCTTCGATTTGGCTCTACTATGTATCCCAATGTGGACATGGGATCCTGGTACTTTCCTTCAGGGGATTCTTGGCTGTTTGAGGACAAACAATTTTCTAGCTGTGGAGGGTCGTAATGTCCCTGCCTTGGGACATCATCAATGCTAGAGGTTTATGATTATCCGTGAGTAGTTTAGATTGGTTATAGAGGAGTACTGTGGGTTATTGAGAGGCATCAGGGTCTGCCTCGCATTCCCTTACATCATTCCATCACAGAAGGAGGAGGAGGGGCTTAACCATTGGGGGTTTCACAAGGGGCCACCATCTTGAGGGAAGGTTCGCTAGGAGTTTGAGAGGGCTCTGATTTGAGCATTTTGCCTTACTCTTGCGGTATCTTAGCCATGATTTCTAGTGCCACTCTCTTGAGAGAGTTTTATGGTTCAGATTACTTCCTAGGAGCAGTGGGACTAATTGGAGAGAAGGGGGGCATTTTTTGAGATCAGATTTATTTAGTTTGGAGGAGTTATCCATAGCATTTCAGCTTGAGACTTCAAGAGGGGGGATCCTATCACTGCATCTATCATTTCTGGCCGAAGCTTAGTTCATTTGAGGCTCTCATCGTGGCCGAAATTGTGGTTTGGCAATTTCGAGTGCACAACCCAATTGAGGATTTACATTTGAAGGAGTTTCCCTAGTATCGGGTTTGATATTTCGTGAGAGGTTTCCACTCATCCCCATCTATAGTTCGACATCTTCAGCCAGAAGCATTTGGAGGTCTTTGACAGAAATAAACTCAGAGGGTTAACAATTCCACCAGACGGGTATCTTCCAAAGTTGGGGTTTGTCACTACACCGCCTGTGATCTACTGCATTGGTCTTCATCACATCCAAATATTTGGATATTTATAGTATCTCCGACATTTGTAGTGTTCTATTGTCTATCTTCTTAGTCATATGTTGAGCATTCCGCATCGGCACTTATTGTATGTGTTTCTCTATTTCATGAATAAAAGCGATTTGAGATTTTTGGCTTGTCTATCATATTGCATATCACAGAGGTAATGTTCCATGGTTATATCTTATTGTTTATTGCTGCTGCACACATATATAACACATCAAGAAACCCTAAGGCCGAAATCAAGAGGCCATCCCAAGTAAGTAAACACATATAAACAAGTAGATCAACAAAGTGTTTGATGGAATGCCACAACCAAAGTAAAAGTTTAAAAAGACACCAAAACCGCAATGATCCCCGGCGAATGGTTGGGATCATTATAGAGAAAACTCCCATCACATTTTTTTTTCCCTCGTATCATACAATTTTTAAACTTAAAAGCTTCGCACGCATGGATTTTATATCTAGTAGTAGTTTAGTAAAATGCATGGAGATCTGTTTCTTTCACTGTATAGTGCAAATAATATTTGTATACTATAATGTGTCATTTGGATCAGAACACTTTCCAATTTACCAAATACACATTATATATAGAGGGTTGAACACAACAAGCAAAATCGATAAAATGAAGGTCAACATTATTGGTTAATCATGTTATATCTATGCAAAATTAGAGAAACTCAGACAGCTCCTGCTATCCCCTCGACATCGAGGATAACAGGGAGATCATGTCTCAAGGCCCACATGGTCCTAGACATGGAGTAACCGAGAGCAGGATTGATTCTGAGCATGGGCCTCGAGGGCCCATCTTTCTTCTTCTCACCAGACTTGTCCTGCCAGCAATAATGCCTTATCACCACCGGCCCGGGCTTGCATCTGAGAGGACTCTTGCTCCATGAGGTAATTGGTCCAGGTATCATGGTATGTGTCATATTTGATTGTTGAACTCGCTATATATGCATTAGGTTCCTTCTTCGATGACTCCGCTGATCTTACACTAACCAATTCTTGACCACCGCTAGTGATTGATGGGCAATCCAGTGTTGGTATTCATGGGTTTTAGTTAGCCACCAAGGGGATTTGTAGCCATCATCCGCCCCACCATCTTATCACTTTTACATCTTTATACCACGCCATCCATCCCATTCCCCTAGTTCCAGCCATTAGATGACCTTCGTGGTACACTTTGTCTTGTGGGAAGAAGGCTAGCTATCTGTGAGTGTACCGGTAAAAGATAAAAGCCATAGGAAATAAACCACCAGGGGATCCTCGAGAAGGGCAATAAAGGCCTCTCGACAAGAAACTAAGGGACCCTAAGAAAATGATAAAATAAATAAAATGCAAGACTCCAACCAAGAGGATGGGAGGTCTCATCACGAGTCAATCTATTATGTTCATAGGTATTTAGCAAGATGACATTGCCACTATCTGGTCAAATACCAACTGTGGCAATGACCTTGGTTGCATGCATTAAAGGAGTAATCATCACCTAATCTACTTTTATCATTTAAATAAGATACCAGTATCGTCATCGTACCACCACCTGCCAAGACATTGTCCTCTGGTCGACCTTTGTAGTAAAAAGAAAGAAAAGAAATAAAAGAAAGATTAGGCAAATAAAGGGTTTGGAAAAAATGCATCCATGATGGGTACAAATCACATCCTACAAAGGCACCCATGGATGACACCGCCTTGGTCTTACTGTGAATGGGCATCCCTAAACCATATCACCATTAAACATGGCTTGAATGATCCTTTGAGTGGAAACTTTCCAATCTCTTGTGGGTATTAGCCCAATAGGTTGTCCTGTTGGTTTCCTTAGCTTTTGTATAGTAGATCCGTAATGTCTTTGAGCCTTAGATGATATGATAGGGATTTCATGCATATGTTTGATAACTTTAATGATGAGATATGATTTACATTGCTATGATATCTAGGGACTGATGAGCCCATGGAGGGTATAACTTTTGATGTGAAGGACCATGCCCCAAGGATGTGCACAGAGGATCTAAGAACATGGGGGAGATGATTAGCTCTGACCTCCATGGGGCTGAAGAGCCCATCAGATGGTTAGTGGGATGGCATGTATATATCGTAGTTATGACGAGCCTTTGCATGTAGAAGAAGAAGGACACCCCTCATCAGACGCTTTATGAGATTTGACCTATGGGGATCAACCCTTTCAGATGGGATGATGGCCTTGATGGATAGAACGCCACCCGTGACAAATGGGACGCCTCGGAGCGCTGCATGGCAAGGTGTTGGGCTTGTTTGGCACACATGGCAGGTTGCATGAGCCCCACAGGGGCTAACGTTTTTCTTGCTGGATGATTATTATGCCTTGAAAGGGCCAACTTCTCCCCTATAGGGGCCTGATGGCTCCATTTTTAGCTCATTTTGGCATTTTGGCATTTAATGTGACAAATAATGAATAATGATAAGTCAGCCTTGTCGTGGCTGTTTTTAATGACTCATTTTGTAATTAAAGGTCATGAGGGATGATATAAATTGAGGACGCTTTAGCCTCATTTAATGAAACAAACCCACCTCTCAGGAGAGACTCTTCTTAGCTTTTGTCTTGCTATTTTTGGCTTTGGAGTGAGGCACACCATTGGAAGGATTATCTTGGCATGCATATGGTGTTTTTATCATTGGAAGGTGTTACAACTAGGGTTTGATTTTGCTCTTCATTGATTTGTAGGTAAATTTTGCATGCAAAACTTCTTGATTGGAATGGTTGTAGGTAGAATATCTTACTTTTATGGTTACATTGTTAATATTTTGCTTAATCATTGAAACCTCTAGGGAGCAAGCACACAAGTAGGTCATTGCTTCATGTCCCAAGGATAAAAGCTTGTTTAGCCATTTGATTAAGAAGAACCTACTCAGCCATTGCTACACTAGCTCATCTTTTCTTGAGTTAGCTTGAAGCATAAATTGAAGAAAGAAGACATCCTAGCCCACTAATTTTACACCTAGGGTTTGACTTTAGGGTTTGAAAGCCTTGTCCCAAGGCAACACTTTTCAACCATAGATTTATGTTTTATAGCTAGTCAAGCTTTTGCCAAAGAGTTCAAGGAAAGAGGGAGGAGCATGAGGCTCAGCTTTAGCTACACCTAATGAGCCTCCTCCCTTAGGGTTTTGATTTGGTGGCCCTCGCCCATTGCAACACCATTGGAACCTAACCCTCCCGTCTTTAGGTTTAAGTCTTTCCAAGCTTTTAGTCTCTCTCCATTTGACTCCATTAACCCAAGGCACTAGTTCAAACCTAAAACGTTGAGATCTTTGTGTTAAAACAACCTTTTCAAACTCTTAAATTGAAAACCTAACTAACCCTAGCTTAATTTTACTAACCCTAATTTGTTGATGACGCCTTGCCCTATTTGAACTTTGTTTGGTCTAAAATCCTATGTTGTCATCCATTGAGCCATAGAGGTGTTGAGCAATTTCATTGGGTCAATTAGCAAAACATCCACCTTCTTTGCCTCTCAAACTAACCAAAAATTAGGGCTGACGTCACCTTGTAGTATAAGACGCTAAAGAAATAGGGTTATTGATGACGCCATGCTCTTTTAACCCTTGTTAGTGTAAACGCTAGGCTTTGTCGCCCTTAATAAACATTTGAGTGTTAAACTTTTTCATTGGGTTATTTAGCATAACGTCCACTTGTTTGTCTAGCTAAAATAGGGCTAACTTTACCTTTTAGCAGGTTTGACGCATCAACAATACATATATGAGCACATTTAATGCATTGTAATAACTCAAGGATTGACTTTATACATTGAATGCGATTGTCTTTGTATTTATTGAAGAAGTATCATAAGTCTTTTGTCTTTATTTGAAATCATTGACTTTACCAATAATTACATTTATTATTGCTCATATCTATTTAAAGATATTGGCTAAATTGTGAAGTACCAACCACTGCAAAGACGCTTCGCTTTATTTGCCTTGTTCAACAGGTGCCTTTTCATTGGAATACCTTCTTTGACTATCTTCTTGGCAGAAATCTGAAAGGAAACCATAATCTTGATCCTTAGGACCTTTAGACCTTTCAGAACACCAGATTACTAGGGACATCTCCATTGGACTAGCCATCCTAAATAGAAAAAAGCTCCCCATCTAGGTGACAAGCAGGGGATGCTCCTCTATGCCAGCTTGAGCCTTGCCTTCAAGCTACTTAAACCTATCCTACAAACTCCAGCTGACATTTTACATGCCAGCTTTTGTCGGGGAACATTGAGTCTATTTTTCTCAACGACAAACCTTTGGTAAGCCTTTGTTTCAAAAGCCTTTCCGCAAGCTTTCACCGGCTAATTCCACTCACTACCTTTCCCCTATTCTTTGGTAGTTTCGTGGAAACTATCTCATACCCACTGATGATGAATCCAACAATGACTTCACAATGGGACCCAGAAACTACGCACTGATATGAGTGAAATCCCTGGATATCCCGTAAAGTCGCTCTGCTATAAGGGATTTCCTCCCTCGTTTTGCTGGGATCGACGATGAATGTCCCAAGTCTCACATGAGAAGATTTTGAAATTTTTCCAACACTTCCCCTGCTAGCTTACCTAGGTCACGAGGACTTGGTGATAGCTCTTTCTCTCTTCCCGCATGGAGAGGCCGTAAGATGGTATGATAACCCCACGTACAAAGATCAATTCTATGGAACTCTCGAAGAGCTTTTCCTTGCAATGTGGACCATGGAAATGGAAGATGTACAACTGCTAAAAGATCTTGAAGGCATAAGGCAAGCGAGTCTGAGGTTGTCAGAGCTTATTTGGGGTGAGATTCCAGGATTGCTTCTACCGTGACCTAATAAAGCCATCGGCCCGGCAACTACCCTGCTTACCTCTATACTAAAGGACTTGAGGTACATTTTAGTTTCCTTCTAGATAAGAAAAGGCTAAAAACACTTGCAGAAGCTCACAAAATGGCTGCTAAAATTGAAGAGAGTCTCTCCTTAACCAAGACCAATACTATGCACACTCCCGGCTTGATAAAACTAGGCTCCCATGGATACTTTGTTGAAGATACGCAAGAGAGAGGGAAACAAGTTTCCAACCAGCAGAATGAAGACATCAATAAGGAGCAAGAACCCCAACAAGATGATGAAGTGTCCACCTCGCGTTCTCCCATCGATGAAGTCATGCAAGAACCCGTTTCTCCCGTGGCAAAAGCAAAGTGAAGATGAGGTTAGCTATTTTCCACTTCAAATTTCTAATAATACGGTGTTACTTGATTCAAAAGAAGAAGAGGAAATGGAAGCCCTGGACGAAGTAGAAGCCCCTTGCTGTCGTGCAACTGAAGACAAGGAAGCAGACCATGAGGATGAAGAAATGACACATGTCGAGAACATCGAAATTCCTCAAAAGTACCCGCATCAAGAAGAAATGCTGAGTTTCCCTCCTATCCCAAATTTTGATGATGCTTTACCTTGTGATGAAAAGGAGGAGGATGAATTTCTAAGTCTTACAACTCCTGCATGCTATGACACAGATGGTGACACCGTTGATAATATTGACGAAGTTCATACATGTTGGGAGATCGGTGGATGTAGTTGGTTATGACCTAGATCCCATCTATGACACCAAAAATCATCTCCAGTTGTTGCCATTGCAATTGTCACAACAAATTACTTATGACCAATGGCAACAAGGAGATGGTTTTACTTGTAGCTTTCAGTAAACCAAGGATGACCTAGTACCCTTTTCTTCTGATGATTTTCAACCTTACCTTGAGATGTTTGATGAATAACTTCCCTACTCAGCATTTGAACCCTATTTATGAAGATGATTGCCAACTACCGTTGTGTCACTTTATACAAGTAAAGACATTTGTTTGGTTCTGAGGAAGTTCTCTCATGACTTTTCACCCAACCAATTCATTTTGCTGTGTTTTTCCATTAAAGGTGTAGCTGGGAAATACCCTTTTCATGTTGAGTTTCCTTCCAAGTGTCCTAGATTTCTTCAAGGGTTGTTTGGGTAATGCTGATTCTAATCACTCTTTCAACCTTCCCTTGATAAATTGCCGCCTACTAAACTGTTGTCAATTCTTTCCTTAAGGCATGAGGATGTCCTAGGTAAACAATTATTGTGCCCTTTGAGTCGGGTTTTCCAACCTCGCCTTTTATGACCATTTCTCTGATAGGATTGAGTGCTTTTCTCGTAGATGGATTCTTATGTAAGATTTCATCCCTCCCACCCGCCCATGAGTTAGATTCTGATTTCCCGATGATATGATGTATATTCTAACTCATGACATTTTTTGTGCTTGATGTATCACTATTTCATATGATGAAGCACAAAGGTGTATCGTGGAGCTGTTGTTAATACTGGCTTCATTGGTTGTTGGATTACACCAACATGCAGCCAACAAATAGTACAAAAATATTTTCGCTTTGCATTTGCATTTATAATCTACTTTATATGCACATTTACCATGTATATGTTGTTGCTTTACATGGTGGCAATACCAATTCCCACCTTTGTCACCGGGATGCTTTCTTGTCATGTGAAGGTGTCACGTGTCTACGAGATTAATGAGGTTCTCATGCTTCACAAGAAGTACATGTCCCCGAAGTTACGATGTTATCCCCGACATCTAGGGGAATAACTAGGGAGATCATGTCTCGGGGGTCCACATGGTCCTAGACAGGAGTACCGAGCGATATTGACTGGAGCATGGCCCCAGAGGGCCCATCTTTCTTCTTCACCTGCATTTGTCCTTGCCAATGAAAGGGTGCCTTCCATCACTACCTACCGGGCTTTACTCCAGAGGACTCTTTGCTCCATGAGGTAATTGGTCCGAGGTATCATGGTATGTGTCATATCGATTGTTATAACCTTCTTATATATGCATTTAGGTTCCTTTCATTTCTAATAACTACTTCGATCTTACACTAACCAATTTGACCAATCGCTAAGGGATTGATGGCACCAAGTAAGTCGGTATTCATGGGTTTTGTTAGCCACCAAGGGGATTTGCAGAAAGCCTATCGTCCGCCCCACTATCTTATCACTTTTACATCTTATACCCCTCATCCATCTCATTCCCCTAGTTCCGCCATTAGGATGACCTCAGGTACACTTTGTCTCAGGGAAGAAGGCCAAAGGCCTGTGGAGGTGTGCTACCGGTAAAAGATAAAGCTATAGGAAATAAACTCTAGAGATGCTTCTACTGTGGGATCCCCCTCGAAGGCAGTAAAAAGCCTCACATAAGAAACTAAGGGAATCTCAAGAAAATGATAAAATAAATAAAATGCAAGACCTAACCAAGAGGATAGGTCTCTAACACAGAAATGCCCATTATGTTCATAGGTATTTAGCAAGATGACATTGCCACTATCTGGTTACCATGCCAGGGTAGTAGTTTTTTGGTGGCATAGCCAAGAGAATTGGGTTCTCATCACGAGCCAACCGTTTCATCTCTGCGGAAGTACTTGTGGTTAACGCTGTCAGCTTTGGTCACCGTGCTAAGGCAGTGTCCTCTGGTCGACCTTGTAGTAAAAAAGAAAGAAAAGCAATAAAGAAAAGATTAGGCAACAAAAGGGCTTGGAAAAATGCATCCATGACTCTGCACAACTCTCGCCCTACAAAGGCACCCAATGCATCTACACCGCCTCTTGGTCTGACTATGACCGGGCATCCCTAAAACCATATCACCGTGATTAAACATGTATTTGAATGATCCTTGAGGAAACTTTCCACCTTCTAGGTATTAGCCCAATAGGTTGTCCTGCTAGTTTCCTTAGCTTTGTAGGTAGATCTCGCGGTAATGTCTTTGAGCTCTTAGATGATATGATAGGATTTCATGCATATGTTTGATAACTTTTAATGATGAGATATGATTTCATTAATAAGGATATCTAGGGACTCCATGAGCCCATGGAGGGCGTGAAGTCTTTGATGTGAAGGACCATGCCCTAGCTGGGACAAATGATTAGATCGGTGCACATGGGGAGATGATTAGGATCTGACCCACAATTAAGAGCCCATCGATGGTTGGGTCGGGATGCAGAGGCAGGATTGCAGTTATGATGAGCTCATTGAAAAAAGAAGAAGGACACCATCAGATCATGCTTTTGGCATAGATTTGACCTATTGGGGATCAGCCCTTGCAGATGGTATGATGGCCTTGATGGATGCGACGCCACCCAGGACTAGGATGGATCGCTCGAGCAGATGACAGCAGGTTGTATTTGTTTGGCACACATGGTGGTTGCGATTCCGTGAGGGGGCCAACGCCTTGTTGTCGATGATGACAGCACCAAGGGCCAACGCCTCCTTTATAGGGGTCTCGACGCTCCATTTTACCATTTGGCATTTTTAGCATTTAAATGTGACAAATAATGAAATAATATTAAGTCACTGTTTGTTGTTTTTAATGACCTATTTTGTAATTAAAGGTCATGAGGATGATATAAATTGAGGACGTTTTCAGCCTCATTTTGATATAACATAACTCACTCTCTTGTGAGAGACTCTTCTTAGATTTTGTCTTGGTTATTTTTGGCTTTTGGAGTTGAGGCGCTACTATTTGAAGGATTATCTTTGGCATGCATATGGTGTTTTATCATTGGAAGGTGTTACAACTAGGGTTTGATTTTGCTCTTCATTGATTTAGGCAAATTTTGCATCAAAACTCTTGATTGAATGGTTGTAGGTGAATATCTTATTTTTGTTACATGTTAATATTTTGCTTAATCATTGAAAACCCTAGGGAGCAAGCACACACAAGTAGGTCAGTCATTTCATGTCCCCATGATAAAAGTTGATTAGCCATTTGATTAAGTAGAACATAGCCTAGCCATTACACTAGTTCATCTCTTTTCTTGAGTTAGCTTGAAGCATAAATTGAAGAAAGAAGACATCTTAGGCCTAATTAATTTACACCTAGGGTTTGACTTTAGGTTGAAAAGCCTGTCCCTAAGCAACACTTTTCTCACCATAGATTTATGTTTTATAGCTAGTCACTGCTTTTACAAAGAGTCTTAAGGAAAGAGGGAGGAGCATGAGGCCTGGGCTTTAGCTACACCTAATGAGCCTCCCCTTAGGGTTTTGATTTATGGCCCCTGCCATTGCAAAAGACCATTGAACCTAACTCTCCGTCCTTAAGATTAAGTCTTTCCAAGCTCTTAGTCTCTCCATTTGACTCCATTAACCCAAGGTACCTGCCCAACCTAAAACGTTGAGATCTTTGTGTTAAAACAACCTTTTTCAAACTCTTAAATTGAAACCCTAACTAACCCTAGCTTAATTTCCCTACTAACCCCACTCATCGAAGGATCGCCTTGCCCCATTTGAACTTTCGTTTGGTCTAAAACTTGTGGCTAGGTCATCCATTGATAGCCATAGAGGTGTTGAGCAATTTCATTGGCCCATTTAGTAAAACATCCACCTCTTTGCCTCCTAACCAATCCTGTAATTAGGGTCGACGCCACCTCTAGGTATATTAAAGGGACGTTAAAGAATAACAATATTGATGACGCTGCTTCCCATTGATGACGTCAAGCCTCTTTTTAACCCTTGTTTAGTGTAAAACGTTGTGGCTTTGTCATCCTTTGATAAACATTTAAGTGTTAAGCAATTTCATTGGCTTATTTAGCAAAACGTCCACTTATTTGTCTAGCTAAAATAGGGATGACGTCACCTTTTAGCAGGTTTGACGCAGCAACAATACATATATGAGCACATTTAATGCATTGTAATAACTCAAGGATTGACTTTATACATTGAATGCAATTGTCTTTTGTATTTATTGAAGAAGTATCATAAGTCTTTTGTCTTTATTTGAAATCATTGACTTCATCAATAATTACATTTATTATTGCTCATATCTATTTAAAGATAGTCATTAAATTGTGAAGTACTAACCACTGCAGCACGTTTCAATTTTATTTGCCTTGTCTCGCAAACAGGTGCCTTTCTCAGTGGAATTACCTTCTCTTTGACTATCTTCTTGGCAGTGATCTGTGAAAGGAAACCATCATCTTGATCCTTAGGACCTTTAGACCTTTCAGAACCCCAGATTACTAGGGACGTCTCCCTTGGGATTAGCCACCCTGAATAGAAAGAGCTCCCCATCGAGGTGATAGTGGGTGGGGAAGCTCCTGTTACGCCAGTTTGTGCCTTGCCTTCAAGCTACTTAAACCTATCCTACAAACTGAGCGATAACACTTCCGACTTACCATTGTGAAATCCAACTCGTGGTCGGTAGTGGTTGCCTGGTTCGAGATTGAAATCATAATGGAGACTTAAATTGAAAACTATCAGAATAGAATAAAAATACTTGACCAGTTTTTATGATTGTTCCAAGAAGAGGTGCCTAGATGAAAATGAGCTATCGGTCGAAGTAAGGTTAAATGATGACCCAAATGATAGTTAAAGGGAAAGAGTTGTTCGTGATATGAGTCTCAGTCTTACCTTCAACTCGATTTTGCGAGGACTTTGACATGGTTGTCGATCTAGTAACACATAACCCACGAACACAAAGGTAAGAGAATTTATGAGTAGAGGCATTTTGGACGTTTGTTGGTTGTCTAAATTTGAAAAAAAAAAACAAATTTAACATATCAAACAATAAGATTACAAAATATGAAAATATATTTAATTTATAAAAAATATATAATAATTTTTTTCTAAATCAATTAAATCTTATAATCAATAAAAATTAAAAATTTGGTTAAGAATATGTGTTTACTCTTAAGAGATTGTAAGTTCAAATCTAGAGGGGGTAGGATATGTATACCTCAGTAGACTTTACCAATTTGGTGTCTAACTTGACTTAAAAATAGATTATTATTATAATATACAAAGTTGTGCCCTAATAATATACAAAGCCCTTAGTAGTTCTTCCCCATCCTATTGATGTTTCCTTTTCCTATTTTGGTGTTCTCCCTTCTTCCTAAAACATATTTTACTTACACTAGATCTAACTAGTTATCTAATTTGTTTTTTTATAAAATGA
>SNQJ01S0190406.1:0-18105 GCA_010110895.2 Picea sitchensis
AATTTTATAACCTACAATCTCAAAATTAAAGGAAATATGCCCTATCCCATCCTCCTCTTATTTTAAAATACAAAATAAAAGAATTTTTTTTATGCTTAATATTATTATATTATTAAGTTTTTGTTTTAAATTTTAATTAATTTTTCATTTTTTTTAATAATTTTTTTTTGTTGTTGTAATTTTATGTTTTTATTTTTTTTAATTTCTTATTAAATTTTGTAATTTTAGGTGTTTTAATTTGTTTTTTATATATATAATTTTTATTTTTTTATTGTGTTTTGTTAACTTTTCTAAAGATTTTAGACTATAATTTTATTTTTTTTAATTTCTCATTTAAGCTTAGTTTATTTGGTCTTAGTGGAATAATAATCATCATCATCATCATCATCATATATATTGTTTTTTTCCACTTTAGTTTTTTAAGATTTTCTTTGATTTGGTAATTATATAAATTTGTTTTTTAATTTTTTCTCTTTCTTTTTAAATTTCAATTCTTTTATTTTTCTTAGTTTTTTTTAGTTTTAATTTATAGAAAAAAAATTCAATTATATTTTTTTGCTAAATGTTTAAAAATAGTGTTATTTAACTACACTGATTTTCTATCTATTAAAGTAAAGGTTAAAAATGTGTTAAAAATGATATTTTCCACTATATTTAAAAAGGTATGGAACCGTAAATTAATTAAGGAGATGAAAAATCTTATTTTCAAAAATGTAAATGGTAAAAAAATATTTTAAGATTGAAAGAAGCATGGAAAAATGACTAAAAACATTGTTGGTAAAATAATAATAATAATAATAATAATAAATTGAAAATAAATGAAAAAACAAGCAATTAAAAAAAAGAGTGGAAACATTATGTATGAGAAAAATTAAAATATCAAAAAAGCACCTAAAAATGGAAGGGGGTACTACCGGTAGCACCATTTTTAAAAACGGGGTAAAAAACTTGACCCCCCAAAAAACAAGAACTCTGTAGAGTTCTTGTTAAGTTAGTAACTATGTTTATGCCCAAAGCACAGGGTAAAGTATGATATGCCAATCGGATTTGCTCTGGCTGACAGTTTTCTACAAAATGGTCTTGAGAGACTTGTTCAGGGCCTCTACTTGTCCATTTTCTTGGGGGTAGTAAGGGGAATAATGACCATGTCTAAACCCTAGTTTCGATGCTAATTCTTCCATCATTTGATTTTGAAAGTGACTTCCATGATCAGTGACAATCTCACTCGGGATTCTGAACCTAGATATAATTTTATTGAACACAAAAAATGTGGCAGTCTTACCATCAGATTTAGCTGTAGGCATGGCCTCGACCCACTCGGTAAATTATTCTAGGGCCATGATAATATGATGATGCCCCCAAGCCGAAGTTGGGTTGCAATCCACAAAATCCAATCACCACTTGGTGAAGGGACCGACGGTAATGAACGGGTGGAGAGGGGATGGATACGAGCACATCTTCCGAGTGAACACCTGGCAGGGGTGACACTTCTTGACCACTTTGACACAATCTTTAAAAATAGATGGCCAAAAATAATTGGCTCGCAAAATTTTCTGGGTTGTAGCAAGCCCGGATAGATGACCACCACAAGCCCCATTGTGACAGTCATTAAGAACAAACTCAACTTATTCGTGATTCAAGAAAAGACAGAAGATATTATCTACTCCCCGACGATACAAAGTGTCACTGACGATAAGGTAGTTCTTATCTTGGTATTGTATGCGTTGTTGGTCATCTCTCAAAAGGTGTTGAGGGAACTTCAAGGTTTGAAGATAGATCACAATATCTCCATACCATGGGTATGACGAAGAGACAAGGAAAATGTGTTTATCTGTAAATAAATAAACATGAATAACATCCTCATCCAATAGAGGGAAGTCTGATATTAACTCGGCAAAAACTAGTGATTTCTTGGATTTTGCCTTGGTAAAATCAAGATCAAACTCTTGCAAGATGACCATCCATTTGTTATATTTTCCCCCTATGATACACCTAGTAAGGACGTATTGAAATGGATTGACATTGGCAACCACAGTAGTTTTGAAAAGTAATATATAGTGTCATAATCGTCGAACTGCGTGAACGACAACCAAAGATAGCTTCTCGACATGAGAATACTTGAGTTCAGGGCCGACTAAGTTTTGACTAAGATAGTAAATGACATGCTCATGGAGCTCATCATCCTCCTGAACTAAAACCATACCAATCGTCCCTTTAGACGTGGAGATATAAAGCAAGTAATCTCTACTGTAGTTCGGAGGCTTTAGCAGAGGTGTCGATACCAAGGATTTCTTTAGAGCGTCAAAGGATTCCTGGTCTCACTCATCCGAGATAAAATGAGTGTCCTTCTTCAAGAGATGCACGAAACCCTTAGTAATATTGGCATAGTTTACTATAAACCGACGTAAAAATTTATCTTTCCCCTGTAAACCTTGAAGATGACAAATAGTGCGCGGGGGAGGAAATCAAAGTATTTCTCAACCTTTAACGGATCCACCATGATCTCAGACTCAGAGACTAAGAATCCTAGAAGATGACCTAACATAACGCAAAATATGTATTTATGAGGGTTCAAACGGATGCGGTAATAGCGACATCGTTCAAAAACTACCCAAATGTAGGTAGAAGGATCCACTCTCTTGTAGGAGTGAGCAGCGAGATCATCGAGATAGGATTCTACTATATGCTTGAGATCGTGAAACGTGAAGGTCATATCTCGTTGGAAGGTTGCTCCAACGTTTTTAAGGCCAAAAGGTGTCTTCCGGTATGCGAAATCACCCCAAGGACAAATAAATGTCGTCTTATGTTGATCCTCAGGCTTAATATGAATTTGGTTGTATCTTGAAAATCCGTCCATAAAAGAAAAAAACCTCACTTCCTGCACACTCATCAAGAATCTGATCAATGAAGGGTGTTGGGAATTTGTCTTTAGGACAAGCCTTATTCAGGTCTCAAAAATCCATGCATACATGGATGGTTCCCTTCTTCTTATTCACAGGAACAAGATTGGATACCCATTCAGTCAAGGGAACTGGGTAGATAAAGCCAACATTAAGGAGTTTTTCCATCTATGCCTTAATAGTAGGGGCCTTCCTAGGATTGACAGCTCTAAGTCATTGTTGAATATGTCTGGCTTCCAAGTAGGTTTTAATCTCATTTTCAACAATTCGAGGGTCGATTCCTGGCATCTCTTCATATGACCAAGATAACACATTGCGAAATTATTTGAAGAGCTCGATGTAGATAAAAATTTCTTCTGACGAACAATCCACACCAATATATACATTTTCAACATTACTAGGAATACGAGAGATATCAATCATGATGGTAGGAGAGATACTCTCCATGTTTCTTTCATCGTATCAAGTGGAACTATGGCGTGACCGACTATCTCTCTCAAGGTAGATCTACAATCATCTTGTTCGATTCTAGAAATCTCTAGGAGGAAATAAGAGTGATGGTGCATATCATCCCATGGCCTGTCAGAACCATTCATGGCCTCTACGATTGCTTCATCCGAGGGTAAAGTATCATCGAGGTAATCATGTGATCAAGACAATGAAGTGGCCCATGCAGGCTTAAGAACAAGATCCTCCTTGTCCATCTACGAAGTGATAGGATCTGGTTCGGAAGAAGAGTCAAGAACAACCTGATATGATATCTCTGTCATTGACAGTGGCATAGCCATTCCAGTATGTGACTGACCTTCACAAGATGCAGTCGAGGAAGGTAGGGTCCAAGGATCGTTAAAATATGAAGTGCGGAAAGGAATAGACCTCATTGGCGAAGCAGGCCTACTGGACATGGCATATATATGATGAATTGGTGCCATGAAATCAAAGGTACCCATAAGGGATGAATACATTCTGACACCAATATTCTCAGTTGTTGGATGAGAATTGTCAATCACGGGGATCGATGGTCCAACCGATGCATTAGGGTTGGTGTATGCAAAGGACAATTGGTTGATCATCACGATCTTCCCATTGTGAGGAAAACATATAGTACGAAATACGGACGATACGAATGCATTCATAGCATAAGTCCAGTTACGTCCTAGTAACAAGTTATAGTCAGTGGTTGCATCAACCACCTTGACATCCACCTCCACTGTCTTCCCACCTAACTAGACTGGGAAGGCAGGAAGAATGTTGTGAGGGTAGAAAGAATGACCGTCAAAATTAGTCAACATGGTTGAAGATTGTGAAAGGGTGGGAGAGCCAAGGTATTTCCAACATATCGGGGACACCACGCACATTGCAACACCTTCATCAATGAAATTACGTTTGATGGTATACTTTTAGTAATACACATGGATTTGAAAGGCCATGTGATAAGGAAAGCGAGGCTTCACATCCGTGACGTCAAACTTGATAACCTTAGAGCCATAGGGGTCTAGAGCTCCTAAGGCAGATAGAAAGGAATTCCTTTGTGAAGGAAACGTAGAGTACCTCCAGAGCTGACATCTTGCAAGGGGTTCGACCCAGATCCTCAACAATAGAGTAATTATGGGCGGCTCTAGCATTAGGTTTGTGGGTAGAGCACTTGAGTACTCCTTTCGGAATACGAGGTGGAGGCTCTATTTTTTTGATCTGTAAAGGCGTCTCTAGAAGAGGAGGAGACACTAGACTAGGTACAGTCTGTGAAGAACTGTAATCGCAAGACTGAGTGGCTACATTAACATGAGTCTTGACCATATTGATGCATAGACGGTCACCGTCTTGCACCAGTGGGTTTTTAATTCCATTCGCCACATTTACGACATTCGAGGAGCTTGAGGCCATGTGTTGATTATATGGAAAGGGATTAGTCAGTAAAACAGGTGGTAGAGATAAAAGCCTCACAACTTTTGCAAGTTTGGGGCACAAGTGGGTAAGGTGATCGTCTGTACAAAGCTTGGAGGGAAACTTCATATTTCTCTTTTCTTTATTGCCCTCACTAGCATTATTATTCGAATTATCATTATTATCGTTGTCCTTGGGTTTATTATTATTATTCCTCTCACCCTTACAATTTTTACCATTTCCTTTATTTTTATTCCCTCCTAGTTGCTGGTTACCATTCGGGTTGGTCGACGTCTGCACAAAACATACATTTGTCGACTGAGTGGGAGTGGAGGAGAAAAATGAATCTTTCCCTCCTATAGACTGGTTTAGAGACAACTCTTTCAACTGGCTTGTCACCAAGTCTTCATATTTCACATTTGTGGATCCTACAATACCATCAGCATGAGGTCTAGGCTTTTGTCTAGGGTCATAGCTTGACCTCAATGCATCTAGAAGAATTTCGTATAACATCCTAGATTGAGCATATATAAGATCTAATTGTTGGGCTTTAAAAATCTGTTCTTCCTCAGAAGTAACTTTAGATGTGGAAACATCCTTCGAAATATAAGGTTGTAAAGACTGAAGGAACCATTCTAAAAGGAAATCTGGAGGTATGTAGGCCTTGATCAACCTCTTCCATCTACGCAACTCTTGAATGTGATCCAAGATATGGGTGGTTTTGTCCTGGAGGAAGGCCGAAAGAAGTTCTATGCCAGAATCATAACAAACTGGCAATTGGAAGTGGTTGCGGAAGACTAAAACCATCTGACTAAAAATTGTGTGCATCCCCCTAGGTAGCTCTATATATCATTTCATTGCAACCCCCATGAGGGCGTGTTGAAACAATATTAAATGAATAGAATCGACATTAATGGAATTATAAGAGCACCAAAGATGAAAAGTAGTGATGTGATCACCAGGATCCTCACCAGTCTTACCTTCAAATTTCAGAATATCTTAAGGAAGCTTGGTGGGGAAGGGAGGCCATTATGGGTCATGACGCATAGGATAATTCATTAATCTATACAGGTATGGTATATTGAGCATGGCCAGAAAAGGGAGACGGGGTTGCAACATCTAGCCCCAAGCACCCAGGAAAGATTGTTGTTGGGGAATCGCAACCCATCCAGGGTTTTGGTATGCACCATGGCCCTGTCTGGGATTGTAAAACCCCCCTCTGAACTGATTCATAAGGGGTTGGTTGGGCACCATTCCAATAGGAATTTTATGATGAGGGTTGTAAATATTTCCCCTAGTCGGAGTAGCTCCAGGTTGGGGTTTTCCCAAGGTGTGAAAATGACGTCCTTCAGGTGTGAATCTGGAGGATAGAGGTGGATTCATCATGCCAAATGTGTTGGTGAAGGATAAAGGTGGAATCATCATGCCAAACATGTTGGCCGAAATCGGTGTGGAGGAGGTAGGTGTGAAGGATGGAACATAAGCAGGAGCTTGTCCGCCAGGTTGACCACTCCACCTATGAGCATTAAGATCGATTAGACCCTCGGGTGAAAAGGAGGTAGGCTTCCAAATGATAGGATTCGGTTGAGGGATAAGGCCCTCCAAACAATACAAGAATATGAGGAGGAGCCATGCCCCCAACACAAATGTTGGTTGTGGAGCCCGACATCTTCCTCGGGACTGCAGGTCCTGCTTTTAGCTACGTTTATACCCCATGAAGTATATACACCCCTGGCATACACTCTTCCAATATTTGGGAGTGTTCTCCCATGGTCCCGGTAGCTATCCCCCTATCAGGGTCCGCGCTGTGCCCCCTAGTAGGGGTTCGGGGCTTAAGTCCCCTAAGAAAATTGCCTTGTAAAAGTATATTGTAATTCACTCCAACTGACCGCTCATTATAAGGTCGCATCTAACGTATAGAGATTATGTTAGGCTTTTTGCCCAGGAAGGAAACCCTCTTTAAGGAGGGAAATGTATTGCGGCTATGGTTGATTAGAATATTGTATCCCAAGAGAGGAGACTGTGAGAGAAATAAGAGGGAGTTGGCTAAAACGGGTTTTGATGTAGGTTGTATCCCCCCATCTGGTTTGGATAATAATAAAGAAGGACTCGACAATTTCTCTCCTCAGGATGTAGCCCACATCAAGTGTAGAACCACGTGAAATCTATGTCTCCTGAAATGTATTTTTTGTTTTTTATTTCCAGATTTGTTTTATTGTATTGCTTCATGATCCTTTTTTACTAACAACTCCGTATCGAATAAGGTACCTCGCAGAAAAAGAGGGTTCCCTATTCGAGTGGGAGCAATAAGTTATTATTTTGTTTGAAATGAGAATTTTAACATCCAAAACTACCAGTGAAGATGTAGATGGAAGACCATTTATATTAGAAGGATCTATCTCTACCATTGAGCGGTAGCAAAGAAGTCAAGGCCATGAAGGACGAAGATTGGGATATTCTTGACAGAAAGGCCTAGGAACGATACCTACCGAGCCTGGAAGCATCGATGTATTTCAATATTTTGAAAGAAAAGACAACTAAGGGTTTGATGGACGCATTGGTCAAATTCAGGCTGAAAAACCCTGCCAATAATAAAGTTATTTCAATGAAGATATTATTTAATATGCATATGTCGGAAGGTGGGTTTGTTGCATATCATTTAAAATGAATTTTAATACGGTTACTATTCAACTAAGTTCTATAAAAGTGGACTCTTGATGATGAGGTTAGGGCCCTTTCTAATCTTGTGTTCATTGCCAAAAGTTAGAAATGGTTTGGTCATATCAGACGTAACTCTCCCAAGTTCAAATATCTTTAAAATTTGATGATGTTGTTGGTGTTATCCTTAGTGAGGAAATGCTAAGGAAAAGCACAGGTGAGACATCGAAATGCGCTGAAATTACGGAGAGTAAGGGAAGATAAAAGGATAGAGAAAAGGCTCAAGAAACCACGGAAACGTAGGGAAGGGTAGATCCAAATCCGTGACTTGGAAAGATAGGAGGTTAAATTGTGGGAAGAAAGGACATCCGAGAAAGACCCGCAGAGTCTAAAGAAACAAAGAGATGGACAATGTGAGAGAAATCAGAAGTAAAATGTAACAGGATAAAGTTACAAGACAAGCTGATTCTCTCAGGATACATTTATGACTCTTTGGTAGTAGATTTAGGAGCTTCAATTCATGCCAATAACTGACAGGAAACATTTTCTTAGATTATGTTCATATGATTTTGGATGTGCTCCATTTGGGTGATAACAAACCATGCAAAATTGTTGGAATGGGAAAAGGTAAAAATAAAGCAATGAAATGGAAACCAATGGTTGTTGAAAGAGGTAAACATGTTCAAGATTTAAGTAAAAAATCTAATTTCAACAGTAAGGCCATGAAGGTTGTGGCATCCATATTTACAGATAAGACGGAAGGTCATCAAAGGATACCTGGTGATAGTGAAAGGAGAGAAGGTAGGTACATTGTATTTCTATACTGGTAATAATCAAATCGCCCGTTCCTTTAGCTCTCTTATTGTGAGTGGATACAACACTGTCAAGATAGATCGGGACACATGAGTGAGAAGTGGGTATGCAGATCCTTCACAAGAAATTTATTACGATCTAAAACAAATTGATTTCGACTTCCGTGAGCATTGTGTTTATGAAACAAAAGAGAGTCGATTTCTCGAATGGAAAAGAAAAGAAGAATGAAAGGTTAGAGCTTGTGCATACGCATGTATGGGGACCACCGTATCATCTCTGGTGGCTCTCTAATATTATGTTACTTTTATTGATGATGCAAACTAGAAAAACTTGGGTTTATTGTATTCACAAAATCCTAATGTTTTTATACTTTAAGAAATGGAAATCTTTAGTTGAGAATGAGACAGAAAGTTTGAAGTGTCTCTCATCAAATAAGGGAGGTGAATACTGCAAGAAGGGAGTTTGATGATTACCGCTCATACCATGGGATTCATAGAAGACAATTCTAATGTAACACCACAAGAAAAAATGTGTGTCAAAAAGGGATGAACATGACAATCATGGAGCCAAAGTATGAGTATGATTGCATGCCGGTTCGTCTCCCATAATTGGGAAGATGTTGTGATAACGTTGTTTACTTTAATAAACGAGGATCCTTCTAAGCCTTTTGGATAGTAACCCAAGAGAGGAATGGATGAAAAAGGTAAACCATTCTTGAAAAATTTCGGGTTGTGAAGCATCTACATTGATAAAGAAAATAGAACAAAGTTTAAGGAAAAATCCAAGAACCGCACTTTATTGATATGGTGTTAATGATTTTCTGCTATCGCCATGGGATTAAGGAAAATAAAAACAACAGAGATGTCATACTCAATGAGAAGGTCATGTACAAAGATCGTGTGGAAAGAAACAGGAAACAAAACAAGAATACATAGTGCTTGATGAGATCAATCAAAAAGAAATTCCAAAGGAACCAGAAAATCAAAATGTATTACAATGTGAGCGAAGTATAGGTACCCTCAAACACCAAGTGTTGTTAGAAGATCACGTTATGACACTCAATGATACCTCCTTCATTATATTATTTATTGTTGGACCCATTATGGTGAACCAATGTTATGAAGAGGCAATGCATGTAGACACCAAAAAAGAAGTGGGAGCAAGGCATGAAAGCAGGAAATGGATTCCTTTGGAAAATAACCAGACTTTGGAATTGGCCCGCCGGTTCGTGGGGAGAAAAGTAGCATTGCAAAATAAATTCTTTGGTTTACCAGTTGAAGGAAGAAGATGGAGGGTAAGTGGTACAAGACTAGACTTATTGTAAATTAATAAAGAAAGGTATATATTTTGATGAAATATTTTCTCCTTTTGTTAAATGACTTCAATTAGGGCTATTTTTAGTCTCTAGGTAGTAGAAGATTTGCATCTTGAATAGTTAGATGTAAAACAACTTTCTCCATGGGCATTGGAGGAAGAGATTTATATGCCAGCCTATTGTGGGTATGAGGTCAAAGGGAAGGAGAATTTGGTATGGAAGGAAGAAGAGCTTGTATGGCCTAAAAGCAAGCTCCAAGGAAGTGATATTTGAAGTTTGATAGGTTTATGGACAATTGTGGTTATAGTAGATGTCATTCTATCACCGTGTGTTTATTTTAAAAAACCTAGAAAATGGAAGATTTCATTATTTCTCTATTGTATGTAGATGACATGCTTGTTGGGTGTGGACTAATATGTAGGATATAAATGTGTTCAAGAAGAAATTATCCAATTCATTTGCTATGAAGGGGATTTGGGTGCTCTAAATAAAATCCTTGGTATGAGAATAACAAGAGACAGAAAATCGTGAACCCATTGTCTCGTGGTGAGTACATAGAGAAGGTGTGTTGGAGAGGTTTAGAATGTGAATGCAAAACCAGCTAGGTACACCTTTGGCTATCCATTTCAAATTATCTAAGGAAATGTGTCCCAAGACACAGAGGAGATAGAATACATGTCCAGGTCCCACACAGCAAATATAACTTGATGTATGCAATGGTTTGCAATAAGACCGATATTGCAATATTACGTGTTGTGGGAGTTGTGAGCAAGTATAGGAACAATCTAGGTAAAGAACATTGGGAGGCGCAAGAAAGGGATTCGTGTATTTGAGAGGTACCTTACTACACATGTATTTTATGTTTCGAGGCCCAAACACTTTTCTGCTGTGGATATGTTGATTCTGCCATGGCAAGTGATAAAGACAAAGCAGGAGGAGCACCATTGTGGTAAGTTGGATTGTAAACCCAAAAAGGTTGCTGCACCCTAACAACGAGGCGTAGTATGTCACGCTACAGGCCAGTAAAGAGATGGATTTGGTTACAAAGGTTTATGAGGGATTGGGAAAGAAGCAGAGGAACAACAGCTGCACCGCGGATGTACGAGGGTTATTCACCTTGCAAAGAACTTATACTTCCATTCTAAGACTGCTATTATGGTTGAGGTACCACTTCATACGACCGCCTTGGAAGATGGACAATTGAAGTTTCTAAAAAGATACACTCCAGCCGAATCCCATGTTAAAAAGGGAGAACTGTGGAAAATGAAAGTCTCCTCGCTTCAGCTATCTCAAGAATGTTAATGAAGATGAGAAATTTCCAAAATCCAAGAAGGTTCAAAGTCCAACATGCCAGCTATGCTGGAGTTGTTGAGATTAGTCTCCAAAGTGGGAGATTGTCATTGTGGAGCCCGATTATCTCCCACCGTGTTCCTTTTTTACCATGTTTATACCCCATGAAGTATTTGAGCACCCGCAATGTACACTCTTCCATCACGGAGTACAGAGGGGGTACCCTCGGTCCTGGGCATCCCTATTAGTGGGTCTCATAAGTGGGTCTTTGGAGAAGCCCTCACAAAATTGCCTTGTAAAGTATTGTAATTTCATTGTAAATCTTGACTGTTCATTATAAGGTCTCAGACATGACGTTTGAAGTTATGTTAGGGTTTTTGTTTTTTCCTAGAAGGAAACCCTCTTTTGAGGGAAATGTATTGTGGCTCTGGTTGATTGTGAATATTGTATCAAGAGAGAGGAGACCGTGAGATAAAGAAGAGGTGCCAAGAACGGTTTTGTCAGGTTGTATCCCTTCATTTGATGATAATAATAAAGGAAGGACCCGAAAATTTCCCTGGACCTAGCTCCACACCTGGGTGAACCACATAAATCTATGTCTCCTCTTTGTATTGTGTGTCTTCTAGTTTTTCTTCTGTGATTTGTTTTATCTTATTGGTTCACGGTTCCGTTTTTCTCAACAAACACTAGTATTTAAGTTAGATGTTGAATGGAGGTGGGATGAAAATTATGGCGTGGAAATCGGAACACCATAAGAAAAATGTATAGAGGCTGTAGGGATGGACTGAGTATCATATCTAGATGTACAAAAAATAGACACAAAAGGTTTCATCACAATGGGTTGAGTAGAAACCGCGACAAGGATAGGGGTGATGATGGGAACCATCAGCACTACAAACGCAGTGGTTGAAGGTGATGAAAGAACAATATTTACTATAGTAGGAATGAGATTCAAAGGACTCTCAGTATATTTCTGACTTGACTCAGTACTCATCCTTGTATGATCACAAGTCTGGTAGGTGGAGGTGTGTGTACCACGTTTAATAACTTTACGCCTTTTAGAAGGTAAAGACTGCCTTTTAGAAGGCAAAGACTCAAGATGCGATGGTAATCTTAACAAAGGAAAATACCTACTGGGAAGTCGACCTGGATCCACGATGACTAAAGACTTGATATATAAAAACAAATCCTAAGGCCAACTAATAATTAAAGAGCACACCAAAATAAACAAAAGGACAATATGCACACAAATGGGATAAAGTGGTTGAAAGGGGCCTCCCTCCCTAAAGTAGGTATGCCTCACCCAAGAGGGGCCTAAGACACCTTACAAAAGATCGGAGGTATCATAATTAGTTATAAGGGTCCTCGTGGGCTTAACAACCAGTCGGTCAGATCCCCCTGGAGAGGTAATCCTCCATAAAGGCTATGTGATGTCTGACCCTTATTTGACCCAAGGTACCTGCAAAATAACCCCTACAAGTAACCTATGTGATACCTATGTCAAGAAACTAATCCACCATGATATAACCGATGCGCATGAAAATAGTCGTAAGTTAGGTCGATCGTATGGGTAGGGTAGCAAAGCCCAAAATCTCAAAGCACCACCTGTCACAGAGGTAAAGGTACTAGCAAGACCCCCATATACGAATAGATCCCCAGAAATATCTCTGATGCTAAGAAGGTACTGGGGGGATATCCCATCAACCAACTTCACGTGACCTCGTGCTTAACTCTGGTGTAAGTAGAGCCTCTTGATGTCACCAATTATACAATGGATTTCACCACTCCTTTAGTCAGACACATATTTAATAGCCTTGGAGAAGTTTACTCACAAAATCCTATTACAAGGCTCTAAATCCTAAGCTAGTTTGTGCACCCTAAAAAATAAAATCATTTCTAATCAATTTTAAATTTATCAACGTTACTTTTAGTGGCCTTGTTTACTCAAAAAGGTGCGGTCGTGAAACTGGTGATGTTATGACTCAAAGTTTTAACTTCAATTCCCAATAAAATGATAAGATTTTCAAAGTGCAATTTCCAATCTAGTTCTGCAATTTCAAATAAGATGCAATCTTTCCATACATGTACTAAGATCAATGATAAGAAACCAAAAGATCAAATGCCAACAATGCAAAATGTATAGTTTTGTATCTTCAACATAAAAGAATCAAAATGCAAGGACTGAATAGCAGCTTGATATAAAGACCCTATTGTATGTAAACAAAGACAAACCAAGTAGAATATCAAGAAGCAAACACCCATCCCAATATGCAAGGACAATCAATAAAAATGATGATGAGAAAGAAACACCACCCGAAAATTCAACTAAAGAAAGGTTTCCTATCATTCTGCAGGAACTTAATAGTCATGACAGAGACCTAAGAAGACTCAACAACCATCAAAACCTACCCAACAAACATCAAACTCAGCAATCAAGAAAACAAGGATGATGTACGTGATTGTTCAGAAGAAAATCGCGTATATACACTTCCTACAGAATGACAACTCGCGTATGTACACGACTGTCAGGAAAAAAACCGCATATATGTATTGAAACACTTCTAGGTTAAGGATAAGGCCAAGAAACTCATATTCAAAATGAACATAGGTTGTTAAGCAATCGTATGACAAGAAAATTAATATAAACGAGAGAAATCAAAGGAGAAAAACACTCCAAACCCCGAAAAGAAGATGCAATCCCAGTATGGTCGCCAATTCTGTTACGAGGAAAATCACTCTATGGCATGGGGTAAACCACAACAGACGGAAATGACTGCAGAAATCAAATCTAATCTCAGGTATGCTATATAAAAAAATATGCAAACAAGAAAATATAAAGATTCTACCTCGTCCAAACGTTCGATGAAGTCCATTGTTGAGCACTTGACCCAAAGCAATACACCTACAACTTGTCCTCAACAACCAAGATACACAAGCATATGGTGATAATATATAAATTTAGCACATTCAATAGCATAATCCATCAATATTCATAAAAAAAATTCCCATGGAATAACAATTCAAATATTTTCAAACATTAATTCGACGAGAAAGAAGTATTTCTATTAAAATGTAATCAACAGAAGTGTATAAATGAAAAACTTTTGTGTTGAAAAGTTCAGAATCGACAAACTAAGTCCCTTCCAGCTGGGCCTCCACCACTTCAATCCTCCACCAAAGGAAATATCATATAAGAGAGACAATGAGGTTCTCCATCAAATAGGGAAGAGCTTGGGGGTTGAACAATGTGTTCATACTTAAAAGGACAAATGGATGCAGACTCATTATGAAGTGAATAATTTCTCCAGAGTAAATTTGCTCTCAAAGTTGAATTCTTCTCCTCCTTTCCACAGCGTGGATATGGCCCATTTATAGCCTTCAAATGGAACTGAAGGGTCGATTCAAAACGTTTCCAGTATATGGAAGGTCAAGGATCATGGATCACGTGATGTGACATGGAAACCTGACACCATTTTTAATTTTGGGCACAAAACCCGATGTACGTGGGTTGTAATGGTGCAACCTATGTATATGCATGTTGTATAGTTGTTAGGGTGCGTATATGTGGAAAAATAGAATATTTATCTCTGGTAACTGCAAAAGGGACTTCAATTTTGCATAGGGAAATGGAAAAAGGCTCTCTGAGCAAGTTTGCAAATGGTGAGGCAAATATTTCTATAACAATATTACAAAGATTAGACAATTGTAATCTATCCATGATATATTTTTTCATTACATTGATTGCTACTCCTAAATCTATTAATGTGTTTGCAATTGCAACATTATTAATGTGGATTTTTACAATGGGATTGCCAAGATATTCATATTTTTGCATATAAATTTTACCCGACATAAGATCTGTTAATTTACCCATTACTTGCACTATTTGTGGGTCCTTTTTTTCCTTCATGTTTTCTTGATACATAATTCCTTTATTGCCTTTGCATAAATTATAATGTCTTTAATTACCTATGGTAAGGGGATTTTGATATGAGCATATTTCAACTCATCTAAAAAATCATATCCTATTTTAGTGATTTTCTTTTATAATTCTAACCTCTTTGGGAAAGGTGGAGAACCAGATTGTTGATTTTGATTTACAGTAGATTAAAATGTTCGATTTATTGTTGTCTATTTGGTTAGGAGTTTCCTCCTCTATAGGTTCTTCAACAATAATAGGTACATTTTGATGCAATACTTTTCTTGATCTAAGATGAATATCATTTACAACAAGAGAAGTAATCATATAAGTGGGAAAATTATGTAGCTCAACATTGTAAGCGGTTGTGCTACCTTGTTATTGGGGTTAGCAACGAGTTGTGCAAGTAGTTGGGTTGGTTTTGGAGGTTGGGTTGATGGAAATTGAAGTTATTGTGGTTGTGGTGGTTGATTGAAATATGGTTGTGGGGGATACTAGTTTTGTATAGGGTATTGGGTGTATTGTTGTTGCATAGGATAAATTTGGGTAGGCATGGTTCCATAGGTAGATCCTAGCCAACCTTGTTGCCAAGGTTGATTTTGGACTTGTTTTGGTGCACATGCTTTCCAAGGAATAATATTGTTCCAATTCTATTGGGGATATTGTTGAGATAAATATGGATTAAATTTTTGAGAGGAGTCTTGATATTTACTTGGATTTCTTGGTTGCCAAGGTCTCTTATGTGAAACAAATCATAACTACTCTGTAGCTCCTTGAGTTTCTTAGTAAGCTTCTTTGAGTCATGGTAAACAAGGGCAATTTTTTGTAGCATGATTGTTTGCACATATACCACAAATATCAATGTTATCCAAAGGACATTATTTTAAAGGGTTCCTTTTTTTACACTTTGGAAAAAAAATAATTAATGTTACATCCTCTAACTCTTTTTTTTGTTTAATCTTCAATGTATCTAATTGAGAACCAAGAGTACTGAGAATGTCTATTTAAAAATTTTCCAGTAAATTTCCAATTTCTACTCTACTTACCCCATTGAAGGCTGATTTGTTGACTCTAGAGATAGAATCCCTAGGCCCCTTACCATATTTGTACTTTCCTCGAGAGATATGTGTGCATAAGTCACAAATTTTTGGATAGGTTAGGTGAGAAATATCTCCTTTTCCCATTAAATTCAATACATCAATCCATTCATCTCTAATTCCTCTAGGTAGAATGACTTTTGAAGTATCCAAATCTAGATGATTTTGTTTTTCTCTTTTGACAATATAATGCAATATTTCTAAATAATCTTCAAGACTATCTTCTTATTTTTGTGTAATTTTAAACATTTCTTCTCTCATTCCTCGATTTGTACAATAGCCATTATATTTTTCAAGGAATGTTTTCCTCATTTCATCCCATGTTTTTATTTCATTTGTTCCTAAACCCGTAAACCAATGTAATGCAACATCCTTGAGTGTAGCTGGAAACAACTTAAATTTTTTAGCGCTAGAAGAATAATCATAGCTGCGACATAGCACATAAAATTTGAAAATGAAAGTTTATGGATATTTAGTTACCATACCATGAATGTTGGGCAATGAAAAGGTGGTATGTTCTTCATTTGGACTTGAAATATTGGATCTAGGATTGAGAATCCAAATTCAGTCTCAATGATTGATGTACCAATTCCTTCTTGTATTTCTTCATCTTCATGCTCTTCTCCACCTCCAAGGCCTCTTTCTTCTTCTCATTCACCTAATATTCCTGACATATTGAAATCTTCGAGATGCACAAATCCTTTGGAAGTAGATGAAAGTTCAGGTTCTTCAATGGGGTTCTCTGGAAATTTTGTTTCTGGTTGACCACTAAGTAATTCTTCTTCTTGAGATTTGGATGAAAGTATGACAACTTGTCATGAAGTGGATGGAATATTTACTTTTTTAGAACCTCCTTCTCCAACGTTTCCTTTTCCTTTCACTTCTATAGTCACAATTATTCCTATTCTTCCTCCTCATGTAGTTCTACATGTAGAAGGATTAGATGATGATGTGGCTCTTATAGTACCACATGATGGAGTGGATGAAGTGGTGTTGGGTGTACTTCTACCTCTAGTGAATCTACCTCTAATATCCCTATGCCTATTCATGCATCCTTCTTATCATGATTTAAAACGAAATAAAAACTAAATTCCTTTTTACACTTCCCCGACAATGGTGCCAAAAATGTTAGTCAATTCTATTGTTTGATAATTTTGTTACATTTAATCATCAATATGGGTTTGTAAGCTTATGAAGTGCAATGAAAAGTATATGCAGGTGTTTAGTTTCTTATCTATTTGTTGCAAATCACCTTACAATTTACCTAATAATCGATCAAAGAAACAAAACTTTTAACTATAAAAGAGAAATAGACATGTATAACAGAGATTCTTGACTGTGTTCTACTTGTATTTATGATAATTATGATAAAATTTTGCAGATACTTTGTTTACAACTTTTGAAGCATTGTCACATCGACTATTTCCATTAAAGAATTGAATATGACTATTTTCATTGAAGAATCAATATAACATTGTATTCTTTGTAATACATCTAAGGGTCATGCAAGACATTCTCATTAGGTACATTCTCAGCACAATCTTTGTTTATACTAATGGTCTCATCAACATGTTTCTATCCAGGTGCCAGTTTCTCAATGAAGGTGTCGATGAAGTATATTCATAGAAGGGACATGAAACAACATTATTTCTTGTCTCCTAGTCTGAGCATGGGAGATGTTGAAAGGGAATTAATCTATATACCTTGAAGAAGGTTGGAAGGGCATACATGTTATTCTTGAGCATATATACAAAGGAAATGTTGAGCAAACATTAATCAAACAACTACATGAATTCTAAGGAAATAAAAATGAAGACAAGATGAATACTCAGAGGAGGGACATGGAACAACATTCTTTGATAGATGTAAGTAAGAAAGTAAGAGCCCATGAACTGAGGACATGTGCAAGATACCAGATATAATAAAAACACAGAACATAAATAAAATGCTAGAAATGGCAGAATAACAGTAATATAACCAGCATAATCTCCACAATAACACAAAAATAATATGAGAACAACAACTGAAATAACACTTTGATTCAGAAATCAATGTTCACAGGCCTCTTCAAGGGGGCAACCTCCAGTCGAGCAATGCTCTATTACAATAATCTCCAAGCTAGGGTTTTCATACCCTTGACCCTTATTTATACTAAATATGTCTATTAAGAGAAGCATCTAGAGGAAGATCCTTCTAGAAACGGAAGCTTATATTAGGTCTTCTTACATC
>SNQJ01S0190408.1:0-14547 GCA_010110895.2 Picea sitchensis
CTTCTAATTCTTTTATTTTCCATCTTTAGCTCTTTCAAGTTCTTTCCCTTTACTATGAAAGAAGTTTAACAATGGAAAGTACATTTTCCTTGTTCCTCATCTATATTTTATTTTAATTTTTCAAATAGAGTTTCTTCGTATGGAAATATCCTTCTTAGTGACCAAGCAATTGCTAAACTGATTAATTAATTTCAAGGTGTGAGCTCCCATTTAGACACCTCACCCCTCTTACAAGGACTTATGCAGAATAATCCATGACACTCCTTTGGAATTTCTAGTACAAAATAAATTTATGGGTGAAAGTGTTGGATTTTTCTCAAGGGATACCCCCCTTTCATTCATTTTTCTTAGTCAAATAACGTTATCTAAGGTACTTCTCACTTATTATACTATAATTATCAATCCTTCACAAGATATTCTTGAACTCTACTACTTTAGTATGATTAAGTCAACTCAACAATTAAACATGAGTTGACCTAAAGGCTAACATCATGTTGGTCGATAGAAACTGTTTGATATACCCCATTGCACATTATGATATAAAAAAAAAAGTTCATGATATTTCACTTATCATTCCAAACTCAAGCTCTAAGTTCATGGAATATGCCCACTTATAGTATACCATATGACCACACTAACCTACGTAATTGATTAAACACAATCCATAACTATTATTTTGGTTGACTTGGGACTACACCCTCTCTAGGGTCAAGACTTTCCCACTCACACTTAAGTATAGAAGCAGCCCAAGTGCATAAGTTATGCTCCTAAGTTATAAAAAATTCCAATAGCACACCACACCAAATTCTCCATTAACTAAGTAATCTTTTACTAGACAATGGTAAATTGCTACATGACCTTCCCTCTATGGAGAATAAGTATCCCCAGAAAATTCATAGATTATCATATATAAAACATATAATACACAATAATTAAGAGTGGAACACATCATTAGTTGTTTATGATAATCATAAATAATATGGAGATCTTAAAATTCGTTGACCTCCCCATGAACCTAACCTCTCCCTAACTTGTAAGTGATCAATGTCTTTCTTGTAATAATGATATGTCCTTCACTCTTAGCATTATCAATGTTAGATTCTCCCTTATTATCGATACAAACCATGCTTATGACTATGTTTTCATTTGAAATCAAGTTTACTAAAGTACCTTCCACGTACTTACAAAGTGGAGGATGACCTATAAGTCATACATCACACAATGTTTCCCACGTCAACAATTTGTATTCTATGTTACAAGATTCGTTTCAATATTATCACTCTTAACCTTAAAACATATCAAGTTTGGACATTAATTATAACTTGCAATTTGATTTCTCTATTCCACACTCTAAGAATAAGATTCCACATTCTCGCTTGAAATGGTTACATAAATCTATGCTTATAGTCTTTGTCTTACTCACAATGTCATATACTTTGCAATGCTTTAAATGCATTAAAATTCCTCAAGACCCACTCTTATAGTGACTTGGGTTGAATATCATTTTTACTTTCATCAATATTTTTATTACTCAAAAATAAAAACATAAAAAAAATAAAAAAAATAATATATATAATTAAATTAGTAAAATTATAAGAAAAAGTAATAACATAAATAATGATACATAAGTATTTAGATTAGTACAAACAAGAGTAAATAAATGAATAAAAAAATAAATATTATTATTATTATAAAAAATATTAACACCAAAAGTGAGTAATAAAATATAGAATAAACAATAGTGATATTGCCTTTAATATTATTCTTAATTTTCATATTTTGTACTTTTACAAATATGCCATTATATTCACTTACATTCCATTATTATTTAATTCATATTTATTTACTTTGTCTTTATCAACACAATACATTCATTTCATAATCACTTTTTTTTTTTAATATTTGTATACATTACATATATGATTATATACATTACTTTTCTCTTATATATTTTACTTATATTATTATCCACTTTTCCTTTTATACCTTTCATTCTATTTATCTAGAGAGAGGAGATGCTTGCATTACTAGGTTGGTCAAGTGGCTTGTGACTTATTGTCTTAAGAAGATATATCCATCGCCCATCTAAATATTTGTCATGAATGGCTTAATGTCCCTTATATGGTTGTTACAAGATGACATGTCTCATATTTGAATGTGTATCGTCAATGTTCCTTTTTTTAATTTTAATTGGGTATACTCCTTATTGACCTTAGTCGAACTTAATTTACACCAGAGATCGGATTTTTCCATTATTTTCAAGGTACACGATCATCACATGGGAGCTCTAAAAAATAAGATTCAAATGCCTTCGCCATGATCGGCAGAGTTGGGGCATGACAATTTTTTTTTTTAATCTATTAAACAACATAAATGCAACTAATGTACAAGGCAAGAGATAGCCTGTGGATTGGGATAAAGATAGTATGCATTAAGTGGTTTGAATCCCTATCTGGTAATGGAGAACAGGCAGTGAAATTGGGCAGAGAAATGGGTACCCCAATAAAACATTATGACAGGTTAGCTTTTAAAGAGGATAGGAGAGGAGTAATTTATTAGCTGCACTACACTAGGGTGGGTGACCATTATGAGGAGGTTATATTATATGGTGAGCATGTTGCCTCTTTCAATGACTAATGTGATGTTGGTGGAACTGTCTATGCGAATTCAATCAGGTTGAATGCTACTCTCTCTCTAGACTCCAATCCATTCTAGATTTTGTGCCAAAGACTATGCATGCTCACACAAATTGCTAGAACATTGGGATCTTCGTCCTGAATTTCCTCTGTGGCCTTGAGAATGGCATGGATGTTGACAAATTTCAAGGATTTTATGGCAAAGTGAAAGAATGCAACATTGATTTTCAATGTACAAAGTTTTTATGGCTCATACAACGTGATTTCCTTGCAAGAAGGACCATGCAGCAAATGGTGAATGAAGCTCTCCATCAAGCTCCCAATATTATAGGGAACAAAATATTGAGCCCACTTCGCCTTTGTTCATCTAGGCAGAGTAAAGTTGGAGTGGATAACTGGAGAAGAATGGATTCATGATGGTATTTGTTTATGTTTGTTGTGGTTTTATGCAAATGTGTAGAAGCCGCCGAGTATACTCTATACAAGGATGCATCTTAGCCCATCATTGATCCTGTGGAGGACTTGTTGGCATGAATAAATCTTGAAGAGAAGATCGGACACATGACCCAAATTGATAGAATTTTTTGAGTCCCCACAAGTGAAAAAAAATTGGGTATTGCCTAAGATTCCAAGATCCATATCCTGAAATCATATTTTCTCCATAGCTTTTTAGCACCCAAAAATGGCAGTCAGCAACACCATCAAAGGGGCCCTGAATTTCACAGCAATGGTTTTATCAATCTTGATTATTGGATCTAGGATATGGATGGATTCCAAACAGGACATCGAATGCGTGAGGTTTCTACGCTGGCTTATCATTACCATAGGAGTCATTGTATTGTTGGTCTCTGCAGCAGGTTTTGTGGGTTCACTCTGGAGAATCCCATATCTGTTAGTCATATATCTCATCTTCATGTTTTTACTCATTATTGTGTTGTGTCGGGGGTTCAAGCCCCACCGACTGCCAACTTTTGTTTTTTTCCTTTGTGGTTACAAACAAGGGAGGGGGACACATTGTTGTAGTCAGAAACTATGATGTGTACCAACTCAACGATTTTTCAGGGTGGTTGAGGCATTATGTTGAGAATATGAAACAATGGAATAAGATTAAAAGTTGCCTTAGTTCTTCTAAACTATGCAATCAGTTGGATTAGAGGTACCCAAGTGCCTAGTATTTCTTCAGTGCACATCTAAAGCCTCTGGAGGTTTTTTCAGCCATGAATATTGGAATTATGGATAGGGAAAACTACGAGAAGCAATTTTTTTACATTTTTCTAGTTTGTTGAACGTTTATAAATTCTATACCCCTATTCTATTTTTGGATTTGGACTGTCAGGATTCTTTCTCTCCATGGGTGAGAATGAGATTGTGAGGACTACCTTGAATTGGAATTAGGTCTCCCCCCCCTCCTCTGTTGGGATTTGAGGTCCTTGATGCCATAATGGATGATATGGGCTTGCAGAAAAAGTATCCAAGGTTAGGAGCACGGAAGGCAAGCAGAACAACCCATCAATGGAAATGAGCTATACTCGTGTGTTATCATTTAAATCTATAGGAATGCAAACATACAGTGAAAACCTACTATTAGTGATTCAATGCCATCACGCCCAGTTTATTATAATGGAAATTGGGAAAAACCCAATGAGAGACAACAAACTGTAAGTAGATGTTCAACATGCACTGAATACCCGATTTTCCATAACAGATATCTCAAATAGAAATAATTAAAAATGTTCAAGAAAAAATTCAATTTGTTTTGAAACTTCCAATGTCTTTACCACGAATTATGAAAAAAAAAAATTGGGAGAATCCAGCACAACAAATGAGTGACCATGATAAGCCGACACAAGTCATCCAAGGAGGTGTCTAGGCGTCTTAAATGCAAATTAGTTGAAGAAAAATATGTTCTTCTATCCAATTCTCTCCCTTCTTTTGATGGTCGAAAGAGCTTATACAATGTTGTTGAATTTCAGAAGGAGAAAATGGATTTTTTTGTTTCTTTTCCTATAAAATATGCCAAAGGCATTTTGGCCTTTAATGTTGAAGTGCATCAATTATCTGGTTTTGATTGTGAAGGAGGCGCCAGTAGCAGAGATGAGAAATTGTTCAAGGTAAGCCTTAAGATTGCTTCAAAGCTTGATGGGAAGGACTTGAATGAGTTTCTGAAGAACAAAAAGGATCATGTGGCTCTCAGGACTGTATACAAGCATTGAAAGTTTTTCTTACAGAAAACCCAACAGAGAAATGATTTCCTGTAAGTAGATCCTTGTATTCTAGCTCAATGGTAAGTGAAGTCATAGGGGGGGAGGAGCAGCTGGATTAAGGAGATTTTTTCAAAGTCTTAGAGCTTTGGGTGGTCAAGCCCAGGTTTCAAGTTTGAAACTTGGCTCTGATACCATATGTAACACCCAACCAGGATGTTAAACAATTAATCTTTCATTAAATACATACACAATAACAACTTTGTTTTAGCATAATTTCATTGATTTTCATTTACACAATTCTTCTACATTTTCTCAATGATAAATCTAGATAACATGATGAAACAAGTAATATGTTAATTCTATCATTTAGAACTTAAAACAAAAGTATATACAAAATATCAATAACCAAATACCACCGAAAAATATCTCCTCCTTAACTTGTTGAAGCTCAATGGTTGTAATGTAGTCATGGGCTCTTCCAAGCATTATTTTCCCACTTTCCCAGAGTGAAACAACAAAATCCACCCTACCAACTAGGATCCTAGCTGGCTTCCTAGCTCCAATAAACCTTTCGGTTTCTTGGCCCTCCATGCCTGTGACTCCAGGAAAAGCTAAGCACAAATGCTCAAAGAAAACTATCACAAGAATTATATCTTCCAAGAATTGCACAACCTCTCGTCATGCTCAAACCTCTCCATCCTCCCCTCCTCTCTACTTCTTCTCCATATTTATCAAGTTTCCATACACACTTCCCCAAGTCTCCTCAACCACCCTCATTATTATCCATCAACCTCCCTTATCTAGATATTCTGGGAAACTATTGAAATAAAACTAAATATAAATGACTTGCATTAAACAACAATAAATAAAATGAAAAGTCGTTCTTCTCATGCTAGATAATAAATTTTATTTGATAATTTTCCCCAAAATGTACATAAAACCCCACCATTCTCATTTAATTCATCATACCCACCTTCTATCAAATTCAAGAAGGTATTTAATGCTTCTAGATATTTTGTATGCAATATAATTTACATATTCAATAAACATTCAATTAAATAGTTAATAATTTACTTTAATAATTAATACATTAATTACTTATACTAGTGTACATGGGTAGGGTATGTGTGCGTAGCTAGCAGACACATATCTCATGTATGTACTAACGATAAACAATCATTGCCTCTAGTGCATAGTTCCTATATGATCACCAATACATGTAGGACAACAGATCAAGTAATGCATCATTTAATAATATTAACGAACTAAATTACACCAATTCATCAATAACTCATTGTCACACTTAAAATATCAATAGGAAATCAAAGCGGGTTTTAAGAAGGGTAGGAACCAAGTGAGTAAACAATGGTGGCATCTCTAATCCTCAATCAGTATTCTCAACTAACATCGAAGCATCCTTCCTTCCTAACCTACTTCCATATTTCATCATATCCTTTCCTCTGTTGGACTAAGATGGAGCATCAACTATATTGACCTAAATCCAGATAGAACATGTAAGTGGAAGTGTCATACATCTCGACCAAGCTTCCCTAACAGGCAACTAGTAGTCACCATCACATGTCTAGGGGAGCATGACTTCACACAGCCCTCCCACGACTCTAGGTTTTGGAGGATAAATGGTGGGAAATACCTCCACCCCTCCTCATAGAATTACGATCAACACCCTACATCAAGCCCTATTGTGCAACTATTGTTTATAGAGTCATTTCATCAAACAAACACACTTACCATAGATCATAGCAATATTTGAAACCATAAATTAAATCATAAGTACAACTTATAGCATACACTATATTTTGGATGTCTACGACATCCAAATTACGTCAAAACTACAGTCATTTGGTCATTACATAACTTGTCAATATGCAGCTTAGTTCACCAATACTCATATCAATGTATATATGTCATAATTTCATATAAGAATCCATATTTGTATTGACGTTCAACTAAGAAATGTATGTTTATTTTTATCATGCCTTTCGTATCTTACGCATTCACAACATAACTTAAACTGGTATCCATGTACCAAAATTCCACATTTAATTTTACATGTTTAACTAAATCACATAATCATCATCATCACAAACATATAACAACAAAATATAATATTTTGGAACTCACAAATAAGTCTAGACGTACACCTTTCACATGTCTATATCAGTTTCAGAGAGTCCAAATAGTTACTAAGCAATGAATTACTATAATGAGAAAAATCGAACTTATATTGCCTAAGGCCAAAATATGGGGTGTTACAATAGACTAAATAAAATAGAATAAAAGGAATAGAGTAACAAATAGTGTTAGAAGAATGTACCTTTTTTTCTTTTTTTTTTGTTCATCTAAGTTTGTGTGTGTGTATCTATATATATAGTAAAAAAACATTGTGACCAAAATCAATTACAAACCAGGGAAAACTAAGAAGTTGGATATCTCAATTTTCCACAACAAGATAAACAGATATGCTTTGAAGCATAGAAATATGATTCTACAATATGCTTGATGTATATTTCATAATTCAAGTGCAATACCAATTGTATGGTGACCAAACCAATATATGTACAAACCGACAAAAACTAAGAAGTTGGATAATTTGGTTTTCTGCAACAAGCTAGACAGATATGCTTTGAAACATAGAAATATGAGTTTGCAATATGTTTGATGTATATCTCATAATTCAAGTGCAATACCAACTGTATCTTGATAATACTAGTATATGTTTAAGATAAAGATATTGTATTGAGAAATGGGCACATTTGACCATATATGGTCAATAAGCGTGCTTTGTACATGGCTTGTGTTGTTCAAAAGAAGGCGAAGACTGTATTTGCACATGTAGTTTTCCAATTCTTGTGTTCTGCCATTATTTTGTAGAATGTCAATATTGAAGTCTCCTACAATCACAATGGTTTCATTCATATGAAAATGGTCTAATGCATTGGAAATAACATTTAGTATGTTGGAGAATGTTGCATGGGGAGAAGCATACAGATTCAGTATTGCAATTTTGGTTCCATGGAAAAATATTTTTGCAAGCACCATCTCAACATTCTTTTCTTCGAAATGTATATGCTCCAAAATTGTTACATGTTTTTTCACCAATATCATCACCCCATGTGTAATGTAACTTGATATGCAACTGTGATTTGGAAATTGTTCGTTTTGCATGCATAATTCCATGTATGTTTCCTACAAGCACAGAACATCGGATTGCACTATATCATATTCATTGAGTATATCATCCATGTGTGCATGTGAATTGTGTGTGTTAAGTGAGAGAATTGATACAGATGAGTTTGTTTGTATGAATTTGTAATCATACTGCAGATGCCATTTTGCAGTAGTCCTTAGGCATTGCATTTCAATATCATTTTTTTGTTTGACTTTGAAATTATTTTTTGTAAGAGGACTTAGTAAATACAAGGAGTCTATGTTTCTGACACAGGACAGTGTTGTGTATACAATTCCATGTATTCTAATTCCAGTAGGCTTAAATGAAACACTATCAAGTGTTAGTCCTTGCGATCTGTGGATTGTACGTGCACATGCAATTGGAAAGTGTTTTCGAATCTTCACTCGACTGTCTTTGTTGATGTTGATATTGGATTTGATATTCGTAATATAGGTGTCCAATCACTTTCAGTCTTTGAATTATATAGATAACTATAAGCCAACTTGCTTTCTTGTCATTTTTCTATATGCGGTTCATGGAACTTAATCCATAGGACATCAAGTTTTTTTGTTTTGGTATAGCCTTTGAGTATTCCATCTGCACCATTGACAAAGCCATCCCGTGAATCGTAGTTGCAGGCATATATCTCAACCAATATTTCTAATTTCAGGACAACCTGGAAAGGTAAAGTGGTTGTATGTTCATGATGTGGCACATTTCCATGGTTGTCATCTTCTAGGTCAATTGAATTGATGATGATATCATCGTCGGGCATGACCAATAGCATGTACCTGTTATGCATTGCAACATCCTTATTTGTGTAGAAAAGGTAAGGGAAGGTTGGGTTTGTTGGTGCAGGTCGCAAGCACCTCGAATTGATATATGTTAAGTCATCATGTGTTTGGATGTTTGTCCGCATTCTATTCAAAATTGCAATAATTTTTTCATTGTTAGGACTCAGAAATGTCACATTTATATCCTATTTTCCTTTCACCATTCCTTACATTTCATGGTCCTAATAAACCTTTTATCATACCATTTCCATAATGATATTTGGGTTTCTCCTTATTATTTTCCATTTTGTTCATTTTAGTATTATAAGTGAATTTGTGATTAAATATTAGAAATTAACATGTTTTCACTAATATCTCAAACATATGTGAGCTTTGTAATGTGTAGGAATATGTGAAGGATTAATTCAAAAGAATTCATGAATATCTCCTCCACCATTTCAAGGAGATAATTATTCAAACCTACTCCAAAGGATAATATCATGAATATTTGGATAACATATCTTATCCAAAATAGATGAGAGGTATGTGTGAAGATTTAAAGGGATTATATTTTGTAATAATGGTATATAGGTTGAGAGAATAGTGGATCTACAATTATGAGATCCTTATCTTATTTTCAAATCTCTCATGTATAAAAGAGAGTTCCCTCTCTCCATTTCAGGAGTCTTAGATTTCATTAGTCATGATTAGTCGTAGATTTTGGAGAAATCTTTTAGATTAGATTTTGATTAGAAATGAAAAGGGATCTTAGCTTTGTTTCAGAGAATTGGTTTTAATGCTTTCATGATTTTTTCATAGAGTTGATTTCATCATTATAATGCAAGTTTTATTCATTGTTGATGTGATCTCACATGTGTTATGTTGTCTTGTTGCTCTTCACATGTTGTTATTTCCTTATGCAATTTCATGTTTTCCTAGATAGATTATTTCATGCAATCTACTTTCAATGCTTTCTAGATTAATTTGATTTCAACAATTTAGCTTAAGGGGGGAATTAGATTGGTAATAATTAGTAAGGAGGGTTAGATTAACTTAATTCCACTTCAATCATGCACATACAGTGCATGTGATTTGTAAGCCTACGAACCTCGGATAGATAAATTAAATGCTTGGAGATTTATTTAACGATGATAAATTGCACCAACATTTTGGCACTGTTGTCGAGGAAAGCGCAAGGGATTGAATTTTAGTTTGAATTTTCCTACAAGTGTGACTTCATGTGTTGGTAAGGGGTCATAGAAACTACTTGAGTGTAGACTCCTCATGTTCTCCCTGCCAACATGTTCCTAACTCTGAGGTGTCGAGGTGGTGAGACGAGGGGAAGAGCCTATGCATCATTCAAGGCACCTAAACACGCTCGACCTCATTTGGGACAAAGAATGTAGAGTGGGTTTCAGTTCCAATAATTTCAATTTCTGCAATTTCAATTTTTACAAGTGTGAAGAGGTTTTTGTTTGTTTCAGCAAAAGTTCTTTTATTCAAGTTTTTCATTTCAACTTGGGTGTTGTAAGAATCCCTTTTTCAATAGGATTTAACTATGATTTTAATCTTGGAACACCTCACTCAGATCCTTGCCAAAGTCGGGATCTCCTCTTCTCATGAAGAGGAGATATTGACAACAACCACGAGCTTAATTACTCCTCTAGTAGCGAACGAGGAATCAATATTCGAGGGATCCTGCACATTTAATGAAGAACAATTATGCGAGCAAGAGATCCAGGAGGAAAATGAGGAGATACAGCATGATCTGAAGGAGGGAAACCGTGCCTACGAAATCTATATTGAACAATGGTTCTAGGTAAGTACTCATTTAGATAAATTTAGTTTTTATTTTCATTTAGTTATTTTGCCACTACATCAACTAGATTCATTCATTCTTGTAAATTTACATTTTACATTCGAAAAGTTGCCACTGAACATATTGTTGTTACTTCTACGTGAGTGGCTACATTGGTTATTTAATTACACGTAACTAAATTCTAATTGTTAATTAGTATAGAGTAAGTAGGATTTTATTTCCAGTTTTCTTTTGTTTTAGAATAAGTATGCTCTCCTCCATGCTTCGAGCGGTCGCCAGGATCAGAAAATAGGATGTCTCTAACATTTTCAAGAATACTTTTGATTGTGGACAGTAAAATTAATTTTCCTAATATATTTTTCATCTCCAATTTTTAATGCATTTAATCCATTTGCTAAAAAAAAAATGCAATTATTTTGCTTTACACTTTTTCAAGTTTAATTTTTATTAGAAACCAATTTAAAAATAGAAATAAAAGATTGTGTGTTCATCTTGGACCTGCAAGTATAAAAGTTAGATGAATAAAACAAACCAATTTTTACATGTTGATACAACAAGATTTTTACTTGTTGATACAGTGAAATTTGTGCATGTTGTTACAATGCAATTTTACATGTTGTTACAATGAAATTTTACATGTTGATACAACGAAATTTTACATGTTGTAACAGTGGTTGAACGGTTCCACAATTGAACTATGTCTTCTTAGTTTGGTTTATTTCTAGTTTTGAGTCGCATCAACGTCGCCTTGTACTTCGTCTTTATCCTGTAACCTGGAATAAAAGATGCAGCAAAACAAAAGCAATCTTAAATGTACAGAAACCACCACATAAGATTCAATTGAACAAATAAACAATATAAGAAATTTGCAATTTCACACAAGACAAGATCCAAATCTGTTGTTTTTCATTGCTTTACACTGCTCGAATTTCTATCTAATGGTTTTATGTGATTGTTGTCTAAATTCCCATGCTTTCCATTCCCATACTAAACCAAATAGACAATCAGAATTTTTTCCAAAGTTTTGAATGTCGATGCTCATAAGCTTTAAAGAAGTGCATGTTAAGGGGGAGAAACAAGTTAAGCAGATATTTTAGATCTATATCCCTGAAAAAAACAAATGTATGACCTGTATGATTGCAAAAATAGTAATCATTTAACGCAATTTCTGCGATCCACTTCTAAGAATTGTACGTTCAACTAAATAAAGATATTTTCCTACCGAAGGTTGCAAAACTAAAATCCATCTATCATTTGATTGTGTATCAATTCGATTTGCAGAAATCTTCTTGCCAATTCATCTCTTCCAGATCTAAATAATGATCTTGATCTGCGGTATTGGAGATATGTTTCTAGCTGTCATGATTTTCTTGCTCTCATTGGAAATTTTTCCCAAATTTGATTTCATGAGAAAGATCTAGTTTGATTTCCATCGCTCAAATTCAAAGGTTGGTCTTTACATTTTAAGAGAGGGATGAAGAGGATAAAAATCTTATTATGTCAAGGAAGCCTGTAGATTCTTCATGTCTTAGAGCACACCCAACTCACACATGCAATTAACGTCAATTTGCAGACAGTCATCTTCGGGTGAAATTTTTTATCAAACCATGATGAATTTTAAAAATCCGACACATTGGTTTTTTGCAAAAGGGTCTTATTTAGTTGAATGGCGAGTGGTTTGTGAAAAAATTTCTTGGTTTGAGAGCAGTTTTGATTTTTCGGACCATGAATGAGCCAAATTTCAGGATAGTCAGTTTTCCAATGGAAGCCTGGGTGTTTTGATTTTGATGGAACTTGGATGTTCAATTATGGATTTGGTTGTCCCTAAGGAATCATTTCAATTAGAACCAACTGTTGTACCATAATGGTTTGCAACATATGCATTTGGGTTGATATCTTTATTTACTATTCTACTCTCGGCATCCATGATCGATGTGTTCTTCCAGGAAGCATGTTTCTTTATTTAGATTGATGTTTGTGTTTTCTCCCTGGTTATTTGTTGCACTAGAATCAAATGCTCTCAATTATATTTGACAATGTTTGATCATGCAAGAAAAAATCTGGCACATTTTTCAATTATTTAAATTCCATAATTTTCATGACAGGTATCTTTCAATTGTTTAAATTCCAGAATTTCCATGACACGTATCAACAAGCAAACTGTTACATATGCACATGGGAAGATTTGATGAAGCCAATATAGTTCTTTTGTTTTCGGTTTTCCTTTAGTATAATTTTTAGTTTCCGTTTGCATGTTCTTTTGGTTTGTAATTTAAGAATAAAACAAAAAGATATTTTTTTTTAAATCTTTTTAGTTGGTTTTCTTTCTTTTAGGGTTTTTAGTAAATCAAACATAAAAATAAAATAAAAAATTGTTTTGTTTTATTTTAAAACTAAAAACAATAAAAATATTAGGTAAAATAAAACAGAACAAACAAAATTTAGAAAATAAATAAATTAAAACACAAAAACAAAATCAAAATCAAAACATTATAAAAACTTGCAATTAGACATTTCATCATTTCTGAAAACGATATCAAAACAATGTTTTAAGATTCACGATATTTGTTTTCTTAAGTCACTTTGGCATAAATCGGCGGATGAAATAAGCGTGCAACTACGACAGGTATAATGTGTTTTATTTCTTCTTGAAATTTTCTTTGCCACATTCGTACTTCTTTCTGCATGCTATGTTTTTGGAACTTCTCACAAGTTTTCACGCAGTAATTTGTACTAAGATTTTTTAGGTTCGTGGCCAATTGCATTCCATGACAAAGTGATCTTCAAGAATCACAACATTTTAAAAAAAAACATGTTTGTTAAATAGTTTGAAGGAGACGATCTTCATTATGCATTTCATGACGTATGTTGTTACACATGTATTTTACATGTTGTTACTCCTGTATTTGTAACATGTTGTTACTACACCTATTCATAAACCATTTTGCGTCATGATATGCTTACCTGATTACTCTTTCTCAGTACATTGATAATCCCTGTGTTGAAGCCATCTCCCATTGCCTTATCCATCATGACTTCACACATCCCTATCTTTCTGATTTGCATACATCATTTCCTTCTTTTATGTTCTTTTTGCCTCATGAATAAAACCAGTCAAGTTCCATTTCCATGATTACATTTCTTTGATTTCCTTTCCATAAACATTGTTTCTACTAAGATTTTACATCTATAGTCCTAACAATCTTTTTACAAACTCATGTTGATTGATGTGGGATTCCTTAAGGCCCACCTTTCAACAGTGTTTCCCCATCAACCTCAACACCTTATCTGGGATAGAGACTAGAGTTCCTTTTGAGTGCCCTGAGGCTTGCATGCCTTAATGGCAAGTTCTCTCGCCGAAAATCATGGTAATACATCAATGTCCCTTGATCGTCAAATCTTGCAAGTGGCTTGACATCAAACCATCTATTCACACTTTGCACGATGTACTCAAGTACCTTGGCACTCATTGACATCACTGGTGAGTTTGTCTCGCATTGGTTAACGACATTCATCAATGGTCGGTAATCCAATGAATTCTCTTCATGCTCAACATCGACACATTCATTTGCATGATTATAATTGTACCATCAATTTGTAGCGGGTGAATATTATACACTTTTTCATGATCCCCTCAGCAGTTGATTTCATATCTATGAGAGTACCATAGTTCCACATTCTCTACCTTCCACATTTCTCATGATTCAGCAGTGGCAGTTTAGATTCATTCACTTCCCATGATCCAATTGCAGCAGCAACATTAGTAGTTCCATTTTTATGATCATGTAGTAGCCACATCTTCTATGTTGCAAAAACAACATCAGCCATATTCCTCTTGCATTGTTCATCATCATTCTTGGGTAAGTGGAGGTATGTTCTTTTCTAATCTTTAATCATGTAATTCCTTATTTGCTAATAATGAATG